>CAJPEV010000954.1:0-84551 GCA_905338385.1 Darwinula stevensoni
ACCTGCAGCCGTATAAGAGGCCAAATTGGTAATGGACACCGTTTCATTTGCCCAGTGAACCAACGCCAGATGGTAATGCAACAGTATGTACTGTGCAACACTGATAATAGACCTAGACCTACCTTTTCCTTCTGCAGATTTGTAACGGAGTCTGTTTTCTTACAGTCCACTATACGACATGCCTTCCCGAGTTCAGTCAACAAGAACATCTTCATTTCACCGGTGACGTTTGTTGAGTGTTTTTGGCCTTTGTGTCCCACCATGTTATACTGATCACTCTACTGAATTGACTCAGTATAACTTAAATGCTTATACAGGAGCACTTTAGCATGACTGAGATCCCAAGAAGAGATGGTGCCATGGTTTCTGCAGTTCTAATGCTTCTTTTTCCCAATGTCAAGGGATTGTGGGGACCATTTATAATAATGCTTAATTCGAGCTATGCGCGCTGCCAACTTCATAAACTCCCTCCACTTCGCTTTCCCGCGAATGAGATGCGACGTTGCCGTCACCAATCGTTGTTGAAAATAATCAAGGATTATTATAATAGAGCATTACAAAATGCAGCTTTATCTGTCGAGTTCAAAAATCGGAAAAATAATACTCCATTTTATAAAGCTGTATTATCCAATAAAGCAGGATTATTTTAGAGCTCGGTTCAAAAATCCACCCTTAGCCCTGAGAAGGTGACTCATGGCTATGGGGGAAAAGTCAGCCTGAGAGAGAGCTGCTTCTCCCCCAGGATCTCCCCCTTGAGGTTTTTTTTATCTTTAGGGGTTTAATTAAAGAGTAAGGAACTATACGGCCTTATTGAGAAAGCAACCTGAATTTATTTAGGTTAGTATCAGAGTTTTGGGGCGCTTAGTATTTAGGTCCACCAGAGCCGAAGAAGAATGAAATCTATTGGGTCCTAGCCGTTTTACTTCGTGAATCAGTAAGGTGTGATTTTATTTAAGCCGATATTATATTTACATCCTATCGGAAGGGTTAAGGACAGATGCCCCGAATATCATAAGGTGTTTGCGGATCCAGCTGACCGGAAGGACCTTATCCGCGTGCGAAAGTAAGGGCTGAGAGTTCGTGGGGGTGCGCGAAGGGAAGTTTGCCCCTCATCTCTCTTAGAAGGATTCTTATTGGGAATATGAGTTTGTTTATGGCCTGAGCTCCATGAATCTGTCTGGAATAAGTGGATGACAAATGATGAAATGTCCGCGCTTATTGATTCCTATAATGAGACAAGGCGAGACATATGGCGAAGTACTAAACAATCCTGAGAAGGACGATTCCAGGGAAAGAGGGAAGGGACTTTTGCGTGCTGTGCGAAAAGCGAGACCCATACCTATATCTAGTGGCCTGGCGAAGAACTTCAAGGTTTGGAAGTTCTCCACCAGGAGTGCTGCAATTCTTTTCAACGTATGGATATGCCCACGTTGGGCCCACATGGGGCCAACATCGTTCCCCAACATTCACGTTCCGCCAACGTTTCCCACCTTTATCCAATGTGGGCCCAACGTAAAGTGTTATCTGGGTACAGACGTTTTTGCGACAGACCTGGAGGAAGGGATTGGTTCGAGACCCAAATAAGAGGCTAGTGAAACAGTGATAGATGCAGAAATTGAAGAACAGATCATTAAACCTGTGGCGGAGTTAAGTCTGGGGGAACAAGTCAGGTAACTTTCAGCCTTCGGGGACGAACTGCAAATGGCATCTGTGAAAATGCATGGTAGCCAAAGAAGAGGGGAGTTCGAAAGATTGGAAGTAATGCTCAGTGTAATGAATGAAAAACTGGAAAAACTTGGAAGTGTACCTAGTGTCCTGGACAAAATTGTGGCTGATCAGGCACATATCAAGAAAGACACGGCAGAGATAAAACGAGACATCTCGTGTGTTCAGCGGCAACTGTCAGAAGTGAAAAAAGAGTAGATTCCCTCGAAGAGTCCCGCCGTTTTGATAGCGAACGAATTGAAGAACCGAAGACCCAGACGATGCCAGACATGGAGAACACCCTGAGGGAAAGAATAGGAGAGGGGGAGGATAGGGTTCTGAACCTTGAAACATGCGAAAGCCAACGGAATGTGGTTGTGACAGGGATACTCGAAACACAAGAAGAGGAACCCGGATTAGCTAAGAGAATTCCTATCCAGTAAGTTTCCTCTATCCCAGGAACTGGTTTCCAGCATGAAATTCCATAGTCTCCAAAGAACTCGGCGGCCAGAAAATTCCGAATCGAACGATCCAAGGATCAAACACAGACCAATGACAACGTTTCAATCTCTACAGGATAGAGACGAAGTCCTCTCGGCAAGGAAAAATCTTCAAGGCGAAAAATGACTATGAAAGTGGATCTACCTCCTACTCTTCGACGGGAGCGTTCACGACTAGAAGCAGGATGAGAATGGAACGGAACCAACGCGTGAGAGTAGTGGTCAAGGGAACTACAATAATGCTACAAACTTACTCCCAACGAAATAAAAAAAAAAGGGAAACAGTTCGGATATGAAAGATATGGACACACCACTTTTTTTCCGTGAAGAGGCGATCCCCTCTAATATTCGGTGCATATAAGTCCTGGTTCTAACTGAATTTTTTTCTCTTACCTACATGGTACGTCCATCCAACCCAGGAAATATGAGGGGTGTTTACAAAGTTCCAGGAATTTGCGTGCTAATGTTTTATTAAGCTAATTTTCTTCGATATTACAGTGAAAATTTTCAACGTAATCACCATTTAACTGCATACATTTGTGCCAGCGAGTAACTAATTTTTTTTTAGCCCATCTTCAAAGAACCTTTGTGAAGTACGTTCTATCCACTCATTTATCGCAGCTTTAACTTCAGATAGAGACTCAAAATGGATTCCTCGAAGAGGTTTCTTCATTTCCCCAAACAGATGATAGTCGCTGGGAGCCAGGTCTGGAGAATAGGGCAGGTGTGGCAGCAATTCCCAGCGCAAAACTGACAAAACGGCCTTCGTAAGACGAGCAGTGTGCGGCCTCGCATCGTCTTGCTGCAGTAATGGTCGGGAATGGAGCTTTCCTGGCGGTTTTTTCTGGAGTACCTCACGCAGTGGTCCCTTCAGCAAATCAGAGTGATATTGTGTATTTATTGCGGAACGTTTTTGTAGAAAACTGCAGTGACGACAGCAAAGCCTCAGCCCTTACAACCACCCTGCTGGAAGCTATGACCGAGCCGCTAAGCTCCCTGGGGCCGATTCTCCCCAAAGAAAGCCTCGATCTCCAAAACAAAATAACTAACTTTTCTCTCTCCAAACCCTCTCTTCTTCCTGAAAGTCTCTCTTCCGATCAGGAAGCACTACTTAAAGAAAATCACCATAGAAGAGATAGAGGCCGCGATTAAAATATTTCCCAGTAAAGCCCCTGGCCCAGATAACATCTTCGTAGCTTCTCTCAAACATCTTCCAGAAAAAGCCCTCCAGCTCCTTCATCTAACATGTAACGCCTGTCTTAATCTCGGTCACGTCCCCCCCCCCCCCCCCCCCCGCATGGAAGTCCGCTAACGTAACTATGATACCCAAACCCGATAAAGATCCCTCATATCCCTCTTCCTACCGACCACCCCCCGCATGGAAGTCCGCTAACGTAACTATGATACCCAAACCCGATAAAGATCCCTCAGATCCCTCTTCCTACCGCCCCATGTCTTCTCAGCTCTCTTAAAAAACTCCTTGAAAGAATTCTAACCGCTCGACTCTCTATCTGGAATCTCTAAACCTTCTCACACCTTTTCATCAGGCTTTCGACCTAATTTAAGCACCACCGATCAGCTCGTTCGGCTTCACCACGACGCGCTCGAGGCTGTCAACAGTAAAAAACATCTCTTAGCTCTCTTCTTTGAAGTTATTCTTATCCTGATGCCTTTAAATAACCAGTACCCTGCGTTTTTCAAACAGCACCCAATCTTTTCCCATTTACAGCATAGGAGAAGGTAGAGGAATTCCTAGATAGATATGTTTAAGGGGCTAATCAGGCAGAAGGAGACCCAAAAATATTTACAAGGGCCACTCAATAAGTTATCTACCTGAATATGAAAGGGATGAGCAACAGGCCTGTGCCTGCTGTGACATGTCTCGACAGGTCTCGTGAGTGCCCCACCACTATACCAGCTCGGTGGCTCGAGTCCGTTCAAAGTGGTAGCGCATTAGATTTCTTTTCCCGAGTCTGTGTCATGGATTTGACGAAAGTTGAACATCGTTCAGTGATGAAATTCCTCACCAAAGAAGGGAAAGCACCTAAGGAGATTCACGAACGTATGTCTAACGTTTATGGTGTGTCTTCGCCTTCTTATTACCGAGTTAAATTTTGGAGCAAGCAGTTTAAGTGGGGAAGAGAGTCAATCGAAGATGACCCAAGGTCGGGGCGCCCCGTGGAGGCTTCTGATCAGGAAATGTGTGACAAATTGGAGAGTGTGATACTGGAGGATCGTCGCACCAAAGTCTCTGTTTTAGCTCATGAACTGGGGATTTCAGAGGGAACAGTGATTNAGCTTTAAGAGGGTTAGGCCTACCCTAAAATTAAGGAACGCTGGACCTCGACACGTGATATCGAAATTGGCGAAATCGCCTCTTGATATCACTATCTTGAATCTTGTTCGTGTCTAATATGAATAAATGGAATCCCAATGGATAGGGCATGTTTCAAGTTGAATTCAGCTGGAAAAATCGGAGACTGCGGGAGTGCAATATCTTTAGGGGGTACGCGCTTAACCGTCTTCTTGCACGAGTGTCTTTAGTCTAATGAAAAAAAATTCTTAAGTGGAAAACACCGTACCAACCTTGATAGGCCACATGCACTCAACCTTGCACATCTCGCCAACAATATACGAGCATTGGTGCAATTTTGGTAGCACACATGCGCTCTACATCGCATGCCCACTCAAGCATCGTTAGGTCAACGTTCCCTACTCTCCACATTGAACCAACCTTGACAACCTTCAAGCAATTTAGGCATAACGTTTTGTGCCATATGCGTTACAACTCGGACTATTCAGCAGCTGAGTAGATCTCTGTGTGCGTAGTGGTGTGCAAGTGGGTGTGTAACGTACGTACAATAGCCACAGCTCGAATATGAATACCACTAATTTTTATTTTTATCAACCGAAACTCGGGCTCAAGGGACATGTGCTCTCTGGCTGGGCCTATCATAAAAAAGTAACCGTCTTATTGGGAAAGACTCAGCAACAGGATACTCGAGTAACAAATCCGTTAAGGGAATTTTGAAGTTCAAAAGTGTGGGCGAAAATGCCCATCCCAATAGGTAGGAAATGTATCGACTAAGTTAGTAGCAGGTTATAGCAGGTGCGTTACGGGTGTAGGCTAGGCCTACTGAGGAGAGATGAGGGGGAGGGTAATGAGCGAACTGCTGGCCAAGTGCTGACATGCTGATGTGGGACTCCAACACCAAGGCTATAAATTTTCTTGGCATACTGGTCATATCCAGACTTGCTGGTCTGTAGGCCAACTTGAACTGGACTGCCCTAGCGTCATGATAGCAAGTCACTTTCTGCTGCAAGGCTACTAATATGAGAGCCACTTGAGTATAGTCACCATGGTTACGTTTTATAGGCATAGCCTTATCAGATAAATCTCAATTGTGCCCTTTTAATTTTTTCCATTCTGGTTCTCACATTAGCATACTTTAACTTGTATAGGTTCATGGATTGCAGTGTAATCGATCTGAGAGAGATTGGATATTTTGGCAAGAAAATGATAAGGAGGAATTCTAGGGAATTGACTTCTGAGGTACAAGTTGAAAAGCCTAATGATGGATCCCATCACACTTATTCATCTGCTACCCAGAAGCAGCTTCAATTTATAAAAGGAGCACATATTGAGGGGCGAGATTTCAATGGAAAGTGGTACCCATGCAAGGTAGGCTAAGCTTAATCTGGTTCTCAGTGCTAGTCAGAAGCTGTAATTAGTATGATTATCATTGCAATGTTTATCCATTTAGTCAGACATTTTTTCAGTTGGCTTTGACACTCATTCATGAGGAACTTCCCATGCACAAATGCCTGGTTTTAGTGAAAAATGCTGTATCTGCAATTAAAGTAGTTCATTCCAATATTGTGGGCCAAAGCAGATGTAACTTGGGTTTTATTAGATATCATTTTTATACAAAATAAAAGAAAGGTTATTCCTGGAGAGGTTGAGGTTTTATAATTGTTTAGCACCTATATAGTTTGGTATTCAGTCTCTAACAATATTTGACTAGGGTTGTACCAATAGCAATATTTAATGAATTGGCTGATGTCTTGTCATAATCTCACACATATTATACTGTGTCAGTTGGAATTGTGGCAAGTAATGGGAGGGAACCACCAAATTATTAACCAACGTTATCCACTTTCCTTTTCTATTTTCCATGCCTGCTAAGAAGTGACATTACAATAACTTAAGAAAGGTATTTAATCACCCACCAAATAATAATGAACTTGTCACCAAATAATTTCAGCCCACAAAAGTATTGGCTCCATTGCCAGATCACAATGAATTTTCACCAAATTCTTATTTTTGATTTCACCAAATATGATTGCACCACCACAGGTGCTGGTATCACCAAATTTGCATCATCCCACACCAAAATAATGATCTCATCATCGAACTTATGACATTCTCAGCATTTGCAACCCTATCAAGGAAAGGATTTTTCTTTATTTCCGGTTAGACCTGTGATGTCAAGATGAGATTGTAAGGTCATATCATGCTTTGAAGGGACTTCAAGGGAGGACCTGTGTGTGTAACTAGTCTCCTTGCGCTTGTGTACATGTATGGGATTTGTGTACGGTGCTGACTTCCAGTTTCTGTGTGCCCTATGCATTAGAGGTGCCATGGCAATTAGAGTTTGAGGACATTGAAACAAAAAGAGACGCCTTCATTGCCTGCAGTGACGGCAACCCCACAAGGGAAGAGGTTCGGAAAAGTGCACAGGAGTATCTAATCAGAAAACTGGAGTATTAGTAGTACTTGAAGAGAACAAGACGCTCCCTCTGAGTTGTGAGAGCTCCAAATTTTGGATGTACATGCCCTGTTCAGATCAAGACTGGCATTTGCAAACATTCACTCAGAATGCTGAATCACAACAGGGATAGTCAGTATGTTCTCCCTTGCAGGCCTGCTAAAAGAAAAATTTGTTTCTTTTGACACATGAAATGTGACAATGATTTGGTGCTAACTCAATCAAATTTGGTGATCATTTCATGGCATCTGGTGAAAATATTGAGGGAGAATTTGGCGTAAGATTCATTAGGTCTGGTGATGAAATCATTTGGTGATGTAAATTCATTGAGTGACCAAATATTAATACTAAAATCTGGTGAGGAATCATTACTTCTTTGTGACAGTCAATATTATTTGGTGATGAATTAAATACTAACCATAACTTAATAAGTGACATACTATGCCATCACTCTCCTTTTTTTGCTTGGGAGGGGATGTAAGTATGTCCTAATTTTTTTAAAAGAAGGCAAGTAAGTAGTCTATTCAGCCTCAAAAGACACACCTGTGGCTTTGATGTGATAGGTCAAGGGGAGCCTTGGTCATTTATTAACACTTTTGTTCCTCACCAGAGATATGGTGAATGGAAGGATTTTCCTTGAAAGTCGGGGTTTGCTACCTTCTTTCGGTCAATCAGGTGAAGTGGAATCCCAATGGATCTCTTAGATGACTGAAGGGTGCTGTCCTTCATCTGACAACACTGAAGTGTGTCATAAACATTTGACCTCCCCCCCGCAATGACCTGCCAGAGGCCAAATATACACATCTCGCTTTGACTCCTTGCCTCTCATCCATCTAATCTTTTGTCCTCAACCAAGTGTGTCTTTTGCTGCTGAATAGACTATACAATAGTGTGCCCATAGGCATCATGCCTTGACTCCTTGTCCTAGGTTTGCCCCTAAGTATCTCTTCATGGGTGGTCAAAATAAATGTTTACTTTTAGATTTTCAAATTGCTTTCAATTTTTTTTACTGTTTGATATTCCTGATGGGCAGTTAGATATAGTTCAGGCAGGCGGATGATATTACCTCTGGATAGGAGCAATCTGGTTACAATTGCAAAGGTAAACATTGGAGATTAAGTTTGCATAGCAACATTTGGCAAATTCTCTTCTGCTTTTTGATACCAGAAAGAAACCCTTAAGTTTATTTTTAATGGCAATGATCTATGAGTTGCAGTTGTGTTGGGGAGTCATCTACCATAATTATTGTGTTATAGGGCTGAATAGTATATTTATACAGTAAAAAAAATGTTGATAAGAAGTTGTCGTGGTATTGATTTTGTCCAGGTGCAGACAAATTGGTATTTTCATCAACAATATGCTATTTGATATTTGCATTAATGATATGTGAATCAGTGTTTTTTTAAAATGATTTCCATGCCATATTTAGTGCTGAAGTTAATTTTCATGAGGGCTGCATATTTTATGATACAGTTTCTACTAATAGTTCTATTTCTGCACTTGTTAGCCATGCTAATTAATGGGTACTGGGGGTTTCTCAGAATGCATTTCAACCATGTAGTACCAGCTCACATCCAGGAGTTTAATATCTTCTTAGGCAAAAGTTTGATTTTAAAAATAAGTGACATGAAAAAGTAGCTAGTTCTGAGCTACTATCATCTCTGGACATCATTGGTGTTCAGTTGACCATTATTGACTGCTCATATTTTTCATTCAGTGAATTAATATATTTTTATAGAGCTCATAACTGTTGTCATTTATCCTCCAGCACTAAAATCAAGGAGCCAGTTCCATTTTAAAATTATATTCATGCAGCCTACCAAACACCTGGAATGTGGCATCCCATTGAGTATGAAAATATAGCTAATGCTCAAACTACCATGACCTCTCACCTGAATAGTGTAGAGTGTGTACAGACATAGCTTGTTGTTCAAGGTCTTACAGCCTTAATGACTTTGAAAGCTAAGGTTCAAGATCTAAGTTCTAAGTTAAAGCTTTGAATTTTATTTTAATGCAATGTTTATCATGGTCTTGGCCAATAGTCTGCATCAGAGCATCAAATTGTTCTCAGGGTTTGTGATCAAGGGACAAATAAACATACTTGAATTATGCCTTGGTATTTGCCTAAAAAAAATTAATCTAGCTATGAAGAACTTCCTTGCACAAGGTAGAGGCAATTTTTTCTGGCAGGAACATGAAAAAATGCTAATACTAGAAACTATGAAGCTTCAGTTCTGGAAACTAAGTGTTGCATTCCTCATTATTCAAAGTACTTATGGAGCTAACTAGTCACAAAATTTACCTCTGAAACATGACTGATTACTGTCTAACCTTTTGACTGTTATAACACTGGGAGGATGGCTGATACGCTTTTGTATAAAAATTGGCCCTGCTTACTTAAAAATAAGAGTTTATGTAAGATAATTTCATATCATGATAATTATTGAAAATAGCAGTTACATGCATGAATAACTGTGAAGTAATCTAGAAACAGTGTATGTTCTGAGCACAAGAACATACCCATGCTACCACTGCATAAGCCTGAGTATGTATGCTGGCAAACAGCCAAAGGGTTAATGTTCTGACTCATGCAATCTCTGTGGTAAAGTTTACCTTAGTGATGAGATGTTGACTGGTCAGCTTGGTCATTTATGATAATTAGGGCTGTCAAGTTGATTCGTTTCATCGATCGATTATTTGATTAAGTTATTAATACCAATTTTAAAATGTAGTGGAAATTAATTGAGTTTTAATCAACACCCTAATCTCCCTCTGAATGCCTATTTTTTCCCCTTATAATTGTATCATACAATAGCACTTAAATTGATTAATCAATCGATTAAATTAATTGAATTGACAGCCCTATTGGTAATATACAGTCATAATGGCTAATCTCTTTTTGGGTTGGTTGACCATTATTGTCTGTAAATGGTCAAAAATGACCATTTACAGACAATAATGGTATTGACTGGTCGATTGCCATGTCTTTATTTGACCAGTCAATAACCCATCCCTAATTAGTGGTGACACAGAACATTTCTGATATAGCCAAACTAAGACTGATGACCAAGTTTTTACATTGTAAGTTTATTTAGGGTCTAATCTAAAATTTGGAGGGAAATAAGTAACTCCATATGATGGATTTTTGTAATGTTGATATGGCTGTTGTACATCATGTGCACACACCCCCACCTACATAGGGAGGTGTGCAACAGCATACATGATAATAGTCTAGATGCTATGCATATCCCAACGTGTAACACTTGGGAGTCCTGTTTTTCTCCTATGTGAGGGAGTGTAATTCCTGGTGGTGTAATCTGTAGGAACTCATATTGATTTGGTGGAATGTGAGTGCATATCTTGGGATCTTAAATCAAAGACGCCCTCTACTGCATCATAACAATCCCATAGCTCTCTCAGTATTCATTCATAGGCCTACATGAATAGTCAGGATGGTATGAACATGACAGGGTCATATCTGAGGTATTGGATATGATGGCTAGTCCATTTGTATCATGGCAGGTACTACAAATTGATGAGGTGAACCAGTCTGTGTTGATCCATTTTGAATATTGGTCTCAAAGATTTGACAAGTGGATCACCATGAGCTCTAAAGACCTTCGTCCATTGAGCAAGGGAGCAGCAATGAAGTCCAGGTCCATGTCTAGATCCTCTGCATCTTCCTTACCAGACACTTTATTCAAGGTTGGAGACAAGGTGAGGGGAATCACTCTGAAATCCATGCACTTTTTTCTAGCCTGAGTTAGACACTTTTCCAGGTGACTCTGACATGCATGTTTGACTGCTTGACATGCATGTTTGACTGCTTCCACAGCTGGGTGTTGCAGTCAACTGGAATATTGTAAAACTCAATTGAATTGAATTAAACTTGTTTGAGAATAAATTTTTTTTCCAATTTGACATATTTGTTTGATATGCATAGGTTTTAGCAAAGTGGTTTGACCAAAAAGGGTATGCAGCCAAGATTTTGGAAGTTCTGGAAGGGGACATGTATCGAGTGGTCTTCTTTGATGGATTTCAGAAGGAAGTGCGAGGGAAAACCCTACGACCTCTCCCCAAAGATATGGCAAAAGTGGTAATGCATCTTCTTCATATTTACAAATAAAAAATGACACAGCTAAGCAGGTTTGTGCATAATACCATGAGGGCTTCCATTTTCTTTGAACAGAAATTCTCTAAGGAACCAGTGTTGGCACCACATCTCCCAAGTCTGTTTGCAGAGCCAGAATCTGAGGCATTAGACAAGGAGAGTCGACGAGAGAAGAGTCGTAAACTGGTTCTCTCTGAGGTTTTTGTGAGCAGACGTAGGTCCTTTGCCAATACTGATGCTGAGAGTCCTGCAGAAGCCCATACTCCTAATAAAGGCAATGCTCGGCTTGTCAAGACTATCTCAGATCCACCAGGTAGATTGTGAGAAAAGTGTCTAGCTTGCTGAAGCTCTGCTAATTTACAAGTAGGATAACAAGATGAGATTTTAGAATTTCTCTTTGGTACTAATGCAGAGAAAAGTGAGAAGAAGGAACGATCACGGGGGAAAAGTGAAGGAACTTCTCCAGCTTCCCCAAAGCCACGTTCGAAGCATTCTTCTGGATCATCCCTAATGAGTGGGGAATCCATAGAAAGCATTTCAGATGTCCCACATCATCGTTCACGGACACGACGATCTGGACGTGTCATTGGAGGACGTGCATTGACTTCTCGCTCAAAGTCCATTGGGAATGGTGACTCAGAAAACATGTCTCTGGTACAAGATGATCCAGATAATGTGAATGATGCAAGTACTATAACAGATGCAAACCTTGCCTCATCTTCCCCCAATGAGGCTAAGAAGAGGTCCTATCCAGAAGATGAACAAGAAGAGTCCAGAAGCCCCTCATTAAATACTGATACTGGTTGGTGCTGCAGTCCTTTTTCCTAGACTTGGTTATATATGTATAATATTATCCTTCATTTTTGCTTATTTATAGAGTCATTCATTCATAATATTGTGACATTGTTTTAGATCTTAATTCTTTTTTTTTTCATGAATTTTCAGAAGATATTACATACACGTATGAAAAGTGACAAATAGGAAAGTAAAAACATGAGAAAATATGTGAGGGACACAGCGAAGAAAGGATGTGGGGAGGGGAGAAGGGAGAAAAAAAGGAACTCGCTGAAAAATCCCCTCAATTTGCAACATGAACTTGTTCAAAAAACAAAAAAAACTTATGGATTTTTTCTTAAGACAATCTTTCAACTAGTGTGTTTAAGGGTATCCAATATTTAAGAAACTTTTCCGTCCGACCTTGGCATTGCGCCAGTAGCTTTTCTTGCTCATACGAGTCCTTCAGCTTGTACAAAAAAGGGGTCAATGTTGATGGAATTTTTTTTTCATCTCTACAATTATAAATATAGTATTTGAAGAGCACTAAGATTGTGTTTAGTGCTCCTGGGCCCTCATCACATCCAAAAATGCACTCAATCGCATTCAGGTTTCTTGAGAGGCAGCTTTTAGACCAGTCTGATAGAAGTGACCATTGCTGTTTCACTAGGACGAAATTGTAAAAAATATGTTTTATGGTTTCAGGGTGTCTTTTACAAAATGAGCATGTATAGATCTTAATTCTTGCATTAATTGGGTTTACTTTTGTGAATTAGGAATTGGAGAAAGAGTGGGAGAGACGATAAAGTTGATGGAATTGGCAGCAGACCCTGTGCATTTGAGTGTCATCTTACCCATTCCCCAACAAGAGGCCCAAAGTAATCCTCCTTCTTGTCTGTACCCTTCCCAATTTCCCTTGGTTCAGAGGAAAACTCCACAGTCATACAGCTTGGACGTGAAATTTGCTGACTGAGAGAAAAACTTCTCGAAGTTTAGCTACAAAAGCTGCAATGTACTTTGCAGGATGATAGAAAAGTTCCCTTTTTTTTGAGTCACTTGTTTATTTTGAATAGAACAAACATGGTTCTATTGGCATAATTTTTTTTGAAAAGTTTATTCACTAAAGTTTATTCACTGATTTTGACTCAGTTTCTCCCAGAAACTCCTCTGACTAGGGGAGCGGCACCAGTTCGTGAACAGGGAGCCAGTTAGCAAACGAAGGTTATGAAATGCGATTTGGCCTTTTGTTACTCTAGTTTCACTCTCCATCCCAAGCATTAATTAAACAATCAATCCATTTTCTGCAGATACCAAAAGCTGGAGCGTGTAACTCGAGAAACAAAAGACCAAATCGCATTTCATGACCCTCGTTCGCTAACTGGATCCCTGTTCGTGAACTGGTGCTGCTCCCCTATACCTTCTTTTCTTTCATTTGCAGGTGGGTGATGGGTGAGCATTTGGACAAGAGTGATTAAAGTGTCACATATGAATCAGGAAGAAATAATGGATTTTAATGGGTGGATGTGCACGAGTGCCCTTTGCATGTCCATAGACTATTCAGAACACATTGCATAATATCAGAAGGTTCCATGAGAAGTTTAGTGGAAGGGGGGGGAGGGTGTGCTAGATTGCTCTCATTCTGAAAAGCCTCAAGTGCCTACCCAGCGTTAGTACACTCCTGAAGTATGCCCCTTGTTTTTCCCTGAGGTGTCATTTGAAGCAGGTTACACAGTAGTACACCATAGTGCTCTGTGCTTTTTTAATCATCATGCCATTAAAGATGATGTAACTGATAGGAATGGGAATGGCAATGGTCATGTGTACTAATGGGAGGTTGATTATATTAATGATATGTTCAATATGTCTACTTCAATGTTCACTAATGTGATGGGACATTCAGGGCACAAAATATCAAGATTGCCTGCAGCATATCCTTGGAACTTTTGAATATCTCCCTCACTATTGCTTCCTTTAACTCCACAATTGTGTGTGGGTCACATTCGTGCACATTCTTACTATAATCCAACAGAAAATAGTCACATGGATTGAAATTGCTTAACTAGCCTCTGTGCTTTCCTATCCTGGCACTATAAGTGTCCCTTATTCATTACCAAACTTTTGCTTCACAGTAATCACTGAATTTCCATGTTGCTTGAAACACTTTCCACACAAGTTTCCCCTATGTGCCTGTGACAGTTGTCAAGTATCTTGTTCCTAGCTTCATGAGTGTAACAGTTGATAGTATTTTCAAGTGGTATGAGGTTTAAAGTCACCCTCTACATACAAGCACATTGAAGAGACCTTAAATGGATATTGTGGTCTTCAATTCCCATTTCAGGAAGCTTCTCACACAGCCTTCTGATTTATCAATCTTGCTAGAGGTTCTTCGTTAAATTGTGTCATGGAATTTCTTTGCATTTGAGGGGTACTCATCCACATCCATCTATGAAACAATTTTTGTTCATTGAGATTTAGGTGTGGCATTTTCATCATTTGTATCTAAGTGCTTGGACATCACTCATCCAGATATGAAAGAAAAGAGAGTGGAGTCAGCTGGCACTCCTGGAAGAAACTGGGCCAAAATCACTGAAAAAATGGAACATAAATTTTCAGTCTGTGGTTCCTAATGAACAAGTGACTGAAAATAACATCCACTCTTTTATTATCATTCTGCTAAGTTTCAACTCCATGGCCTTTGTAGTTGAGTCTTTAGAATTTTATTCTTCTCAGTAACAAAGTTTGTGTCCACCATGTATACTAGGCTATCAACTGAAATCCAAGGCATAAATTTTTAAAATCCTGTTTCACTGCACTTCATTCTAGTTGCATCCCATATGCACATGGATATACAGGGTGTCTGTTAAGTAACTCCATATTTTGAAATCGTAAATGACATCTGTCATATTTGAATTAGGAATATTGTTTTTATTTCTTATTGCAAACCATTCAATACCATTTCATTATCAGTCCAGTAACACTTGGTTTTACAGTTCAGCATAAGAACCCTTTTAAGAATGGTATGAACCACATGGCAGCTTGAGCTATTCTCACATGCAACTTGCTGCACAGATTTGCTGGGGCTTCAAGAGAACATTTCTTGAACAGCAATTATGTTGTCTTTGAAGAATAATGTCAATGGTCTACCTGCTTTTTGAAGATTAACTACTGACCCTGCTGTCATTAACTTTTGGCTGCTGCTTTTGATGGTTTTAGTGTCGAGAGTACCATGTCTTCCATGTTGTTGTTGCCACCACCTCTGAACAAGCACAGCAGATTTTCAATCCTCATATCTCAAGGCAATTTCAGCTTTGTTTCTTGAAGTGAGTTTTTTAAGCCATATTGGCAAAGTGTTCAATATACTTAATTGAAATAATTTTTCTTCTCGACCCAACCTGTAACAAATTAAAATCAAATGAAAATAGGGAGTTACTCAACATACATTCTGTATGTATTTAGGGTAAGCATGGCTCAGTTCCATCAGAGGTCTTCTCTTACCCTTTACTATTTTAATCTTCAGTTATTTAATTAAATGTTTAATATGTAATATATGGTATGATATGGTAAATTTATACAAAATATGAAAACTATATAAAAAGCAGGAAATATTCATTAAAATCATAATAGAGCTCAAAAATGCAAAATATATATAATTCCAATAGCAGCCAAAATTCAGGTCTGAAAGGGTTAAACTATCATCTACAGAGCTGGGAAAAATATAAGTAATCGTGTAGTTAAAGAAAAAATACAAATGCCCAGTAACATTTTTCAAATACAAAATACAACATATTTATTTTAAAATACAGTTAAAGTTGCACCATTCCTTTTAGATTTGACCCAAAATCAGGAACACTTTCAACTGCATGGGGATTAAGCCCATATGTTTATGGGTTGCTGCTGGGTGATTCCATGAAAAATCAACCAATGGGTAACACCTGACCATCTCAGATTTTTATGAAATTTTTTATGCAAGGTTATGTCTGAAAACTCGGAAGTGTAAAATTTCAGCCACATCAGGTCAATAGGTCAGATGCAACAGGGTGGTCAAAATGTAGGTTCACCTTTTAACTTCTGATTTTGATATCCCTGTAACTCAAAAACTATTCATACTAGAACCTAGACTAAGGTGTGGATTCACTGGAAATTGCCTAAAAAATTCAAAATTTGTATTAAAATATTACTTGGGTCAAAAACACAATGTTATTTATGGACAAAAAATTTGACCTTTGAACTTAGCATGAAACCCCCAAAAATTTACATCTCAAAATCTATCTTTGGCCCTAGTTGAGCCAGGCAAAAAATGTTTGTCTCAAGTGAACGCTGAAACTAAGCTTAATCGGATTTTACAGGATTTGCTTTCTGTAGTTAACCTTGTTTCCTAGCAAACATGATACTGATTTTCTTAATTTTCATGAAGTGGGAAGCATGGTAACACAATGAGCTCCTGTTACACTAGAATTGAACTTTGCATTAACCCCAAAAAATTATAACCTCAAAAACATACCATGAAAAGGTCAATGACTGCTACTGATATGCACAAATTGCAGAGAAGTCATTTATTTTATATTCTGTCAATAAATTTTTGAGTCAGAAGATCCCTACCACAAATGAGGCATTCTGACTCAAGTAATCGAAATCATGGTTGTGTGTGCAATTGTGATTTTGTAGCAAAACTTCATGCATAATGACCTCTCTGAGATATGAAGGCATTCTAAATTTCAGAGCTCTTGCCCAAATGCTTTAGAAGATATTGAATCCCAAAGGTTGCCCTCTATGGGAAAAGTCATCCCAATCGTCAAATGGTCTCAGGCCTTAATTGAGCTAGAAAAGAGTTCTACTGTCAAACATGTCTTGAGAAGATTAGACCAACATCGTGAATCAATTTCACTGGTTTAGCATATTGTTAAATGTACAAATCCGGAGGGGATGATTTGAATACTGCATGGTACTGAATTCTAAACGATGGAATATTATTGAACTTTCGTCTCCCTAACGATTTTGAACCATTCATCAAATACACCTCATGATATTGGTTTGCACTCCTCAAGTGGTGTGGAATGATACCACTATCTCCCAGTAACTTGAATCTGTAACACAATTCAATTCCAGAGTTGGGGGCTGCATTCACATGGCAAGGTTTTAGTTGCTGAAGTGTCTTTCTTGACAGGTGTAAATATAAATGCAAGTCTAAATACTGAACCTGGTGAGAACATTTTACTGTCAACTTCACAGGGTATTGGTATAACTCTAACATTTTACTTAGGCATCTACCTCCTGTAAAAAAAAAAAACAGCAAGGAAGAGGAATTTCAGGAATTGAAATAATTTCTGGCTTTAATTTTCTTGCTTGAAGCAATGTGGAATAAATGAACAACAGCTGTTCACTGGTCTCTGTCAGAATATGCCTGGTTGTCACCAGGATTCCCAAGCTCAGGAAGTTTGAAAATTTTGTAATTATGGTAATTTTTGGTAGTTTTTAGTAGATTAATTAATAGTTAATTAGATTAAATGGCAAGTTTTGAATCACAAAATATTGTGAAAAAAAAACAGCTTTCAAATTAGCAGATTACATAATACATTCCCAGAAGTCTCCTTGAGGGAGCCTTCATATAGCACATGTTTCTCATTCTTATCATGTTTGAAACATAAAATAAAAACTGTAAAAAGAGTGTAAAATGATACCATTGTAGTTTTCAAATTCAACTTCCTGTTGTTTCAAAGTAAATAGTTCAAATTTAGCAATTTTCATTGTTATCATATATAGTATTTTAATGTAACAGGAGCTCATTGTGTTACCATGCTTCCCACTTTATGAAAATTAAGAAAATCAGTATCATATATTTGTTAGGAAACAAGGTTAACTATGAAAAGCAAAACCTGTAAAATCTGATCAAGCTTAGTCTCAGCGTTCACCAACCAACATTTTTTTTCTGGCTCAACTAAGGCCGAATATAACCATCTGGCCTTTGGGGTGACTTTTCCCTCTGGGGGCCAACTTTTGAGGTGCAGTATCTTCTAAACCATTTGGGCTAGAGCTCTGAAATCTGGCGTGCTTTCATATCTCAGAGAGTTCATCATGCAAGAATTTTTGCAATGAAATCCCAGTTGCACATGCAACAATGATTTTGATTACTTGAGCTGGAACACCTCATTTGTCGTAAGGATCTTCTGATTCAAGAATTTATTGATGGAATACAAAATATATTACCTCTCTGTAATGTTGCATATTAGTAGCAGAGTCATTTACTTTTTTTATAGTATTTTTTTGAGGTTTTAATTTTTGGGGGTTCATGCAAAGTTCAAAGGTCAAATTTTTTGTCCATAAATAACATTGTGTGTTTTTGATCCAAGTAGTATTTTAATACAAATTTTGAATTTTTTAGGCAATTTCCAGTAAATCCACACCTTAGTCTAGGTTCTAGTACGAATAGTTTTTGAGTTACAGGGATATCAAAATCGGAGGTTAGAAGGTGACCCTACATTTTGACCACCTTGTTGCATCTGACCTATTGACCTAATGTGGCTGAAATTTTACACTTCTGAGTTTTCAGACATAATAACCTTGTATAAAAAATTTAATAAAAATCTGAGATGGTTGGGTGTTAATTTGCGAACATTTTGGGTGCGTTGTCATGGAATGACCCTGCTATCCTATCTTGGAGAGGAGAGATGATAGAGAGGTGCTATCGACCAAAGAGAAACCCACTCCTCAAAGGGTTAAAAGTTCTGACCATTGACCTTTTACTGCACATTGGCTGAGCATGGTATTCTTTCTGTTTTCCTCTCCAAAACTCAGACTGCTCCCCCTTATACCATTCATAATCATCATTGAGATCTAGATGTACTGACTTCTGAAAGCAAAGAATAGAAATATTAATCTATGATGGCAAGATTCAGGCTTGCACTAGGCCTAGTCCGAGAGAAGGCCAATGTTTCAAATCAAAAACCTTACTTGGGTCAAAGGTAGACTAGGTCAGCATATTCACACCAAGATGTTGCCACATGATCAACCTTCAAATGCATGAAGATATATATTGCAGTGAGAGTTTCACTACTTGCTTTCTTTGTATGGCATGCAGCTCGTTTGCCTTGACTTTCTGACCCACTCCTTCACCAATACTGAAGAACTTCTCATCCAATAAAGATGGCAAGCCTCCCGAGGTAGCTGTGTTTTGAGTTGCACAGAACCAATTAAAACATATTTTATATTTTGCCAAATGTTTTTCAAAATAAGTTTTATGCCAAGAACTGTATTTCAAATATAAAATACAATTACATATTGTGATTTGTATTTCAATACAAAATACCTCAAATTTATTGAAATACATATTTTAAATATAATTATTTTAAATACTTATGGATTTGAAGCAATACATTGGATCATGTTGGCTACATTGAAAGGATGATTTCTTCATAAAATTATGAAATAGCGTTTTCATGGGTCAACCCAATACTTTCAATTCTGAAGTTTGCTTTTGTAAATATGTGAAACAGGTCTTTAACCTTTTTAAAGTCCTAATCATGCAAAATCAGGTTAGAAAATATCAGACCTTTAGATGGATGTAGTCCCTGATAATTCAACAATAAGTATGATGACCATATTCCTTTGGAAAATATTTAAGAATTCAGAGTACAAGAGAAAATTGCATACTAATATAACAAATGCATTGACATCAGACTATTCTTACTTTACTTGATTCAATCTGATTTAGAAATGCTAAGACTAATTGTTGTTTATCTTAGTGGTTTAGTGTGGTCTATGACCTTGTAAGCAACCTTGAAGTTACATTACAAGACAGTTTGAACAATAAAATGGCAGAGTGAGTAAGAATAAGATAGTGAGACTTAAGAACTGTTAATTTATGAACAAATTGACAGGGGTAATAACATCAGGTTTGATTCAGAGAATAAGTGGTGTTCAGGGATTCAAGAATATTTCCATTCCAAAAGCATTTGTTATTTCACAATGCAATTTGCTTTATATCCTCCAAATTCTGAAACACCCAGTATATTTTAGTAGAATCAGAGAAGTCAGAGCCTAAACAGTAAACTAATGCAGAGCCTATTATCAGTGTATAGGGGCATTTATTTTCTTGACAGAGAGCCATGCTTAAATAGGGGCACTGCTATGAAAGAGCATAGCCACTTACAGTAAGTAGAATTCCTGAAACCCTGAATCAAAACCTTTTCATGGTTGACATTTCTTATTGTACTTGCATATAGCTAACATTTGCACTGTACCACTTCTGCTATGTCATCTGTTGCCAGCCAGGATTGCAGGACAAAAATCAGGATTATTGCCATCATGCATACTTCCCTAGTCCAGAGCTTGAAATAACAAAAAGAACTAGTAGTGATTTATATGCCATTTTATAGAGAAAGGATAATGCTGCCAGGATTTATAAACACGACAGCTAAATCATTATGCTGAAAGAAAATATCTAGAGTCAAATTGGACATTTTAAAAAAAAAAAGGTGACCTCAAGGTCATTGCTGAACCAAGTAATGTTAAGGTTCATGCGCTGAAATGTTCTCAGTGGCTTCACTATAGTACATGGGTCATCCCAAAAGTTTGAGAACATCTTGTTATACATCAAGTTGAAACACCAAATGCAGTATTATTCCAAGTGAACTTTCTCAATATACTTCCCACACAGCTGCACATGCTTCTGCTACCTTTCTATCAGCTTCTCGAGTCTTTCAGCAAACCAGTTTGCTGGGGTCACTTGAACCCACTGTTTCACAGGGGGAGCATGCTCCAAGCGTGCGCCAAGGTCAGGTCGTCCTTAGCGAATCATCCTCTGAAATCCATTCTGCTTCAAGCGATGCACCCACTTATTTATGGCACTTTTCCCGAAAGGTCTGTCCCAGTAAACTTCTTGCAGCTCACGACCTGAGACTTTTTCTGTTTCCACAGAAACTAAATCCCACCTCACTGGGCCCGATCATCTTCTTACATAGTGGTAAAATGTAGGGCTACTTGAAAATGCGATATCTTTGCAACAGGAAGGAGCAGTTACATGATTATTCCTACGTTAGCACCATGAGACATCAATATGAAGACTATGATAAGACCATTGCTACCGCTTCATATGCAAAGAAAATGTTAACATTTGTTCTCGAACTTTTGGGATGACCCACGTATAAATTAAGGAATAACATAATTAAACTTATTGGTCCTTTTTGTTGGCAGGGATGAAAAAGATTATAGCAGAAACTAGTCATTGCTTGGTGACTGACCTTGATCTTTAGCAGTCAAACACAAGGGATAGGCTTTTAACAAGCCATGCTCATAAAACCAATCAAGGAGAGATGAATATCTCCAACTTTTGTAGTGAACTCTCTTGTTGCTGATAGGGTCACTTTAGTGATAAGACTTCCATTATATTCTCATACTTTAAATATGAGTGAGAACATTTGCAGAATAACCAAGGTAGAAATCCAGAAGCACAGCACCAAAACACTCCAAGATGCCATGTGCTTGAATTGGGAAGTGATCATTGGCGTTGGTGAGAAAATAGGAGCAACCTTATTGAACACTGTGGGCCAGAGGAAGAGCAATTTTCCTTAAGAATCAATAAAACTCTATACCAAGTAATGAAACTCCCTGTTTAGGCACAGGCCCTTTGTCTTGAAATGTCAAGTTTAGTTGCCTTGTCATTGTTGACATACACCTTTTGTTCTTAAATTAGCAAGAAATCGGTAGCCTCGTGCTTCTTGTAGTACCATTGCATTCTGAGTAGAAGTTGGACAAGAACAAATTGGGTGCAATTTTCTTTTTCTTGCTGATTATGATCTCTATCAAGGAGGAAGTGGAGATATAGTGAAGAGGCGGCGTGCAGCACCTCTACCTTCTATGCAGGAAATGGAAGATGCTCTCACAGATCACAATCCTTTCCAGTGCCCTAAGGCTGGTTGCAGCAAGGGTTTCCGTAAGGAAAATCTGCTTCAGGTCTGCTTTCTTTTAAGAATGCATCTCTGTTGATTTGGTGATCTTTGTTCTTCCAGCTTTTGACATTACTTTTTCTTATCTGCCACGAATAGATGCACATCAAACATTACCATCCTGAATATGAGCATATAGTTCATGCCCCGAGTGTGATCGACCTAGCCCTGAATCGAGGTGGGAGTGGGATACCCTTGGAAGGGTCTCCTTCTTATCTGAAGAAGATTGCACGCCTTGAGGCAAAGAAGGCCCAGTTAATCTCTGCCCCAACGGACATCCCACAACCTGTAACCACATCAATTACTGTTTTGCCTGAATCAGTATGTGTAACTCCCATATTGTTCTCCTGTTTCCAGAGACTGAAAGATGACATCACTTATTCACAATACTGTTGCAGGCTCCATTGATGGGAGAGGAAGAGAGGACTGTGAGTATTGTGAAAATTGAGGGATCAGAGGCTTCAGCATCACCGAAAGGGTTTCCCATTGAAAGAAGGGGTTTGTTACATCAAGGATATTCTCTGAATATGCATTGTTAACAAGATTTGAAATTAATTTCACTGAAGGACTTGGGGAATGCCTCACTTTGCTGAATTTATCAGTGGTATAGTGTTTGTACACCAGCATCAACCACTGGCAGAGGGACCTGATATTTGCCCTGTAAATTGAATGGAATTAATCAAGGGCAGGGTAACATAGCCAAACATAAGTTTATTTATTTAAAAATTTTTTTTTTTTTTTTTTTTTTTACAGAAGAAAGTCTTTTATTTCCTTTCTTCTATGTCATGAATGTATGGGAAATATCATGTGTGACCAGTGGATGAATTCATGTGCTATGTTGCTGGTTCCCTAACATCTCACTGTGAGGACTTGCTGAATGTTCAGCTCATCAAATGATGACTTGCTTACTGAAAAATTCACTGATTATTTAACTTTGAATGCTCAGTCTCAAGTATTTCTTGCCCACTTGTACTCCAAGTATTCATCTCACTGACTTATTGAAAGGTTGTGATTTTTACTTAATACACAGGTGCCAAATTTCTTACGTACTTGACAAGGGTTTCACATAATTATGACTATTGAATTGTAATGTTTTGTTGTTTATTGTTCTAATGTTTTTTTGGTTTGGGATGTATGTGTAGTGTATCTGCTACACCATGCATTAAAGGGTTACATTTTTCCTTTAGAGGTTGGAGTTTGTTACCCTCATTATAGCATCAAAGTCAGCCTTGACCAACAGTGACTTTCAATTGATGGTTTACTGTATTTGTTATCCTACAATATATATATTCAGGGTGCATAAAGTACAGGGGCATGAAGTTACTTCCCTACTTCAAAAGTCTCTATCTCCATTATGGAGTCACCTAGAAACCTCATTGGGCATGAAGGATATACAGCCAATGGGACTTATGACAGCAAAGTTTCAAATAAGTTTCCAGATTTCACCAACAGGGTGGCACTGTACCGGCCAGAGACACAGTCCAAAGTCTGCACATATACAAGTATTGGCATGGATGGCACAAAAACCTGTAGGTATTCCTTGTGGCCACAAGTTACCACCATCACTGCCTCCATCTGTATAATGATGTGATAGATGACAGAACACAGTTGGTCAGACAGCAGCGACAGGATATGGTGCTGTATACATTCCTTGAGCTCCACTAAGTTTGAAGGATGGCCACTGTGAACCTTGGACATGATACGCCTCCCATTGCATGGAAGGGCCCAATCCTGTCTCTTCTTCAACATACGTTCCAGGATCGTGTAGTCAGCAGGTCCTTCCAACAGGCCTGGCTGCTAAGTTCACTGGATCTTACTCCTGTGGACTTTTGACTGTGGGTTCTCCTAAAGTCCAAGGTTTACAGTGACCATCCTGCGAACATGGTGGAGCTTAAGGAATGCATACGGTGCCAAATTCTGCCACTGCCATCTAACCAATTATGTTCTGTCGTCTATCACATCATTTTACAGGTGGAGGCGGTGGTGGAGGTAGCTGGGGGCCACATGGAATACCCACAGGTCCGATCGTGCCATCCACGCCTATACTGATATATTTGTGGACTCTGGACCCTTTTTGCAGACTTTGGACTGTGTCTCTGGCTGGTTTGGTGATATCTGGAAACTTATTGGAAACTTTGCTGTCATAAACCCTATTGGCTATATATCCTTCACACCCAATATAAGATTTCTAGGTGACCCCATAATGGAGATAGAGACTTTTGAAGTAGGGAAGTAACTTTATGGACACCCTGTATTTAGTCTGAGAACTGTGAAGGGGTCTCTGACATGAATTTGCCAAAGTGGTGTATTTTCAATGAGATAGTCTTTCAAACCTGTAGAAAGTCTAGACTTTTTCTTCTTGAATCTACTATAATAAGCCAACTGAGGTTAATGTGTCATCATCTTTGGTAGAGAAAGCAGAAGGAAAGGATGAAGAGAAGAAAGTACCCATTAAGGAAAATGAGGAAGGAGGGGAAGGGCAACAGGAGATACAAGAAGAGGAGAGATTGGAGGATGTGTGGAATTATGACATCATCATGTGTTCATGTGGGAACAATGCTGATGATGGTCTAATGGTCCAGGTCAGCATTAGCTTCTGCTTCATTTCATTTTCACGTTTTCCTTAAGTTTGAATGCTTTGTGCTCAACATCTCATAGTGTGAGCGGTGCACAACTTGGCAGCATGGAGCATGTGTCGGCTACAAGACATCAGGTCAAGTGCCAGAGGAGTACCTCTGTCCTAGGTGTTGCAATCCTCTTCATCAGAGGCATTCAACCAAGTACTGGACACCTCATGAGGAACTTGTCAAGTGGGTAACTATTTTTCCTCATTAAGTCTTTCAGATTTCCTGCTTATCCTTGGCAGTAACATGGGTGTCACTCTGAGATGGCCCTGACTTTACTGATTCTAAGACCAGGGACTAGGCAGTGATCAGTTCAAGCATTTTCGTGATACCTGTGAAACTGGTTTTTGGATTCCCTGATTATTTTTTTATTTAAATTTATTTCTCTTTTATACCCAAGATTGTGTTTGGGTGATCTTTGCAAATGTAAATTTCCCAGCATTTTTTTGCAAGCCAGGGAACACCAACAAGCAAGAAGTTATAGATGCAATCTGTGCTTATTCCAGGGAAAAGGACTTGAAACTTGTGTGCTGTGCGGTAGATCTCCTCCATATGTAGGTTTTGCTTGGCCTATGATACAAATGGCTTATCCTAGCCAAAGAACTTTAATTTTTTTGGTCTCATTCTTTTTTGAACTGTAGTCATGTAGAATGCTAAAGCATTGCTGCTCCATTGATACTGACAAATGCTTAAAGGCAGAAGGGGTGTGAATCCTTTCCTTCTAATATAGGTGATAAAAATTTTTTTTGTTCAATGACCATGCCCTTTACAGAAAGAGGATACAAGGTGGGGAGAAGTGGAATATACAATTTGAGGATATAGAAAGGTGGTTTGTCTTCAGTTATAGTTGAAGTCCAGGTCTTGGGGTTGCGAAGGTGGAGTGGAGGTCTTGGGGTTGGGTGGGTCCGCGGCCAGCCACCGGGTGGTGTTGTCAGGCCAGGGGTCGCTATGGGAAGTAAAAGATTTATCAGTCAGCATGGTCATTGTGGGGGTGGTTTTCTTATTTTGTGATTTTTATTCATATTTTTGTTTTTATTTTCATTTTTGTTGGGTTTTCCATGATTAAAAAAATTTTTTTTCTCATGTGTTTAGTAGTAATAGTAAAGAATTTAGATAGGTTCTATGATCATGGGTCAGAAGTCATGTTTTGTACAGCTAGAATAAGAATAGATTTGTGCAGCTACACATCATTCTCTCGTGCATTCACACATCCTTTCGCTCATGCTTTCAGTCAGTTGCTCACTCAATCAAACTTTCATACATTCACAATGAAAATATGGGGGAGTGTGGTGGAGTGACTTAGCTTGGGTCATGGGGGTGCTTGTAGTCATCCAGCAGTGTAGAGGTTGTTGATTCTGCAGTTCAGGACAGCTTGGGTGAGACTCAGTCCTGAAAGGATATGGACAACACTTTTTAGGCTATGATGTAAAAAAAATGCTTTACCATATTATATGGGAGAAAGACAGTTTCATAAATGCAGCAAAAAAGTTTACACTAGAAACATAATTGATATTTGATAGTTACAAGGTATTCAAATGCATGCCAGCTTTTTTTCAGCACCCCTGCCTAAATTGTGCAATGCTCATTTAGAGGTGAATTAAAAGTGCTTAGAGATGGATCATTCCACCTCAAGTGAGGTACTGACCTGTGTTCAACCGTCTCAGAATTCAATGAACTTTTCAACTTCACCTGTTCTAGGGACAGCTGGATGCAGCTGATACATGACAGAGAGGTTCAGGGGTCTTTTTTTAAGATCTGTAAGATGGTGCTGTATGCCAATAGAGGGCACTGTTGTTGGCCAGAGGGCCCACTGTCTTTGTAATATGCCACTTTTTACTTAGGAAAAAACAACCTATAGGGTTTTTTTTTAGCCTTTGAACCTTACATGATCCTCTCTGCCAAATATATTTCCTGAAATGTTATTTGCCACAACGAAATGGGGGCACTTAAACAGCTAGAAATTGGTATTCAATATTGTATTAGTTTCATAAACTCAGGGAAAAAATATTAATCAATTATATTCCCTCAGGACATTTTTTTGAGGGGGGAGAAATAAGTATTTTAAAATGGTTAGTATTTAATTCATCACCAAATAATATTGACTGTCACAAAGAAGTAATGATTCCTCACCAGATTTTAGTATTAATATTTGGTCACTCAATGAATTTACATCACCAAATGATTTCATCACCAGACCTAATGAATCTTACGCCAAATTCTCCCTCAATATTTTCACCAGATGCCATGAAATGATCACCAAATTTGATTGAGTTAGCACCAAATCATTGTCACATTTCATGTGTCAAAAGAAACAAATTTTTCTTTTAGCAGGCCTGCAAGGGAGAACATACTGACTATCCCTGTTGTGATTCAGCATTCTGAGTGAATGTTTGCAAATGCCAGTCTTGATCTGAACAGGGCATGTACATCCAAAATTTGGAGCTCTCACAACTCAGAGGGAGCGTCTTGTTCTCTTCAAGTACTACTAATACTCCAGTTTTCTGATTAGATACTCCTGTGCACTTTTCCGAACCTCTTCCCTTGTGGGGTTGCCGTCACTGCAGGCAATGAAGGCGTCTCTTTTTGTTTCAATGTCCTCAAACTCTAATTGCCATGGCACCTCTAATGCATAGGGCACACAGAAACTGGAAGTCAGCACCGTACACAAATCCCATACATGTACACAAGCGCAAGGAGACTAGTTACACAGGTCCTCCCTTGAAGTCCCTTCAAAGCATGATATGACCTTACAATCTCATCTTGACATCACAGGTCTAACCGGAAATAAAGAAAAATCCTTTCCTTGATAGCCAACGTTTACGACTCTTACAGTATTCAAGCTACTACTCTAGTAATAAAACCACACCCTACTACGTTTAAACCACTATGGTCGTGGACACCACCACGTTAGTATAAACCACTTTAGTTTTTATTCTTATTGGTGAAAATTCATTGTGATCTGGTGATGGAGCCAATACTTTTGTGGGCTGAAATTATTTGGTGACAAGTTCATTATTATTTGGTGGGTGATTAAATATCTTTCTTTTAAAATTATTTCCCTCACTCCAGAAAAATGGGAAGACCTGGGAAGCTGAAACTTAACATAAAAAATTATTCTCAGAGCATTGATTTCTGCAATATTATTAGTTTTAAGGTAAATCCCCTGAATCAAATTTTTTTTTTTTTTTTTTTTAGAGATGCATTTTCTGCAAATTTTTTTGTTCCAATGAAACAGATAAAAGTTGAAACTTGATACAAAAGTAGCTATTTGGTTGCTGTGTAATACAAATCCTACTTCTGAAATATATCCCCCTAGTCAGACTATAATGAGAAGTTTTGCATGATTTTTTTTTGCTCCACCAAAAGAGGAAAATTTAGAGGCCTGAAATTAGGCATACAAGGAATTCCTGAGTAGTGATTTCAATAAATGTCTTAGTTTTGAGGTACTTCCTATTTTTTCATGAGATGCAATTTTAATAAAGTGAGAAAATGTTGTAAGATGACATTCCAAGTAGAAGTGCTTCTCTCAGTATTGATGTACAGGGTGGGCCAAAAAAAAAACGCCCCAAAATTGAAGTTTAATCACTTGGGCCCTGTTGGGCCAATATCAATTTTTAAAAAAAGCAAAATGAAGCTTTTTCAATTTTCTTTCAAATGATATATAATATTTTGGGGTTTGCTTCAGAGAAATAGCCACTATTACAGTTTTCCTAAAAGTGCTGACATTTTTTCTTGGAAATGGGCTTTTACTCAAAGTTCCTTTTCCTCAACCACGAATTTATCACTCACATACTCACAGACCCTTTTAATGACCCAAAAATGGTTCAATGTGCCCCCCTCTACGATCTACAACAGCCTCATGTTACTCGCCTCATGATTGCATGATCTCTCATCAACCAATCTGTATCATGCAGGGGCGCATGGAATAAGAGAGTGCGCGGGAGAAACAGGCGATAGCAGCAGTGCGACATTGGAAAAGAACTCAGGAAGTTTTTCGTCACTTCTTTTTAAACTGTAATAGCGGCCATTTCTCTCCCGCAAACCTCCCAAAATGATATATCATTCGAAAGAAAATTAGACATGCTTCATTTTGCTTTTTAAAAAATTGATATTGGCCCAACCTATGAAGCTTCAAATTTGGGGCAGTTTTTTTTGGTCCATCCTGTATATACACTCTGTCCCAAAAGGTTTTGGAGCAAAGTTTTCTTTGTAGCTTTTCATAATTGGTTCAGACTATGGCTGTGTGCTATTGAGAGCCAACTAATACATCAAATGATTTTACATTCATATGAAGTTATATCAAAATCCATAGACTCATTCTAGAAGTGCAACAGCATATTCTAGGCAAGGTCACAGTGGACAAGTGCAGCCAGTCACACCCAGCATGAGCAAGAGGGAATCTACTGTTTCCCTGTTGCAGAAGATAGGCGACAGTGCAGTATCTGGGTTTAGACCGATCTCATGTGCCTTTGTAAAGATCGACAGTGGGTGCTTTGAGCACCTCTTCAAAGTATAAAACAGGCAAGAATAATGTACTTATGGTTGTACACATGTCATGTCAGTCATCATGTATGAGGCACAACTGAATTTTGAGGTATATGCCCCTATAGTTCTGGCCGCACTGCCTCAGGGCTTTTATGCTATGAATTACTGTCTGTATCACAAAAACCAGTGAAAAAATATTGTTGTAACTTAGCATGCATATGCTCCTTTGATGTAGTAGTTAGCCCTCAAAAGTGCACAGCAATATTCTGAGCCGATTATGAGTAGCAAAAAATGAAAAAATGTTCCATAATTTTTTGAGACAGAGTGCACAATTTCTATTGCATAGGTTCATATCCCCAGGACAATTTTTCAGAGATGCACACTTGGAAGCATTTCACTCAAATAAAACAATCACATTGGAAGGCTACAATTTGGAAAGTAGGCGCTTTTTCAAGATATTGGCTTTTATACAGGGTGATCCAGAAGTTGCACAACCCAAAACCAAAACCTGTGGCATGACGAAAAGAAACAGTGCAAAAACTTTATTTTTCTGGAACCAAGTTGCACTTTTGTGGCACCCATGGCTTCAGTTGGAAGGCTCAGTGGTAGTTGTTTGCACAGCCCTGTACAATACGTACATAATGGCCTATGATAATTGTTCACAAGATGTACAATGCCTGCCATTCATTAGGCAACTCAACTCAAAAGAAGTATTGGTGGGAATTGTTCATTTCGTGAACACCAACCATGTGCCATTAAGTACACCTTGTACAGGGCTGTGTTTCTTTTGGTCATGGCATACTTTATTTTGGGTGGTGCAACTTCTGGATTACCATGCATAAACCCAACTTTGAGGAACTTCCCCCTCACATCTTTCAAGAGGGCAAAAAATGTTATGCATTATTTATGCCTGAGGAAACAGGCAAATGTAGAAAAGTAAAGTTTAAAACACTAGTAGTTGTCAAGATACTAATTTCATCAAGTGTTTTTCTTTAACTCTTTATGCCTGTGTTCATCTTATGCCAAGGTTTTTAAATACCATGTCCCCAACAGGGTATAGGCATATTGCAGAGATGGGAGTGGTCATAGACCTATAAGATGTACAGGGTGGGCCAAAAAAAACAAAGCTATCATTTTTGGTAAGCTGTCAATCTGATTGTATGCAGCCGATTTTGATTACATTTGGTATACACATAGGGTGACTCAATTAGGGTTTGCATGCCAAGTTTCAAATAAAAATAAAAAAAATTGTGAGATTGGCATTTAATTTACATTTCATCGCCAAAAAAGTAAGTTCATTTTTTCTTTCAACTTTAAAATTCTCACAACTGACAGAAACAAACAAGCAGGCAAACAGAACAAAAACAGATGCACAAATGCAAAAACCTTAAAGCACACAATTTGGTTTAGGGACATTCATTTCAACTGAAAAGGTGCTCAATGTACCCTCCATTCTGTTGAATGCAAGCCTGTAGTCTGGGACACCACAGATCAATGGCTCAGTCAATAAACCTTTGAGGCAGTGCCTCCCAATCTTCCTTTGTATAATAGCTTCATGCAGGGATGGAAGGTCAATGAATTCGGACCTCCATGTCATCCCAGCCTCAGGGTTATATCGATATTTTCGACAGCACATTTTGTTGGTCATCAGAAAATAATTACAACTCCAATAATTTTAAAGCCAGATGGCTGAAATTTGGTATACAAACTCCAATTGTGTCACCTTATGAGCCTACAAATTTTAATCAAAACGACAGCCTACAAAGAGATTGACAACTCTTCAAAAATGATAGCTTTGTTTTTTTTTTGGCCCACCCTGTATATTCAACACTTAATAATAAAAAAAGGTCCTTTGAATAGATTAGGGAAAATTATTCCAAGATTTCTAGAGAGCATGGCACATTTTTCTAGAGAGGTGCAATTTGTAGGAAACTTTTCACCATATTGAAGTAGGAAAATATAGAAAGCTGAAGTATGGTAAACTGATAGTTCTCTGGACACTAATATGTAAACACTGTAAACTTTTTACTCCTGAGGCTTAGCAAGAATTTTTTTCTGAAAACATTTTTGCTGCAGCAAAACCTGGGGAGGTATTTATTTGATATTTGATAATCCTGCAGTTTTGGGGTTTTAATCTCAGTAAATTTTCTATTTTTGAGGTACATACATTTTTTTAAGCACACATTTTTCAAAAAATTTTAGTTCCCATGAAATGGAGAAATATGGAAGGCTGAAACTTGATATGCAGGAACCTATTGAGATGCACATTTTCAGAAGAAACTAAGGATCTTTGCTTGTTTGCCTATGACATCACACAGTAGGAAGTAAATTCATGGAGGAGAATACGAAGGACTTATAACTAAGTGAATTTCATCACATTGGTTGAGAACGGATCTTCAAAGGAATTAATCATGGAGTCCTGAAGTGCCACCGTAGTGAGTTTGCTTGCCTGAAGGGAAACAAACTTGCTGGTACATGAAGACTTCTTGTCAATCTGATATTCATGCTCTGTTTTCTTGTGATTTTATGATTTAATGTTATTTTGGAGAAAAGTATGATTTCACTTAATAACTTGGAAAAATAATTTAGGAATATTTTCTGAGTTTTGAAAATTCATAACTTCTTTGCTACAAAGATAAAAAAAAGAGTCCCCTAGTGAAATGATTCAACTTGTCTCAGCTTCATTTGAGCCCCAAATAACTTATCTAGACAAATTAGTGGTGAAGGTAATCATTTTATCTGTTGTCACTTTTTTCCTAGCAGGGCTAACTTAGGGCTGAATATATTATTATGTTGTTCCAAGAGAGTGAAAAATGGTAACAATGTTAGGAGAAATAATTTTCTTTGTGGTACATGCCTTCCATAATGACAGGAGGGGCGTGGCTGAAGTTAAAGACCTATTTAACACATTCCCTCCCACAAATGTAAAGTTACGTTGTGGAAAATTTTTTGTGGCAGCCAGAAAACGTAATATTATGCTTATTCTGTGAATCTTATTGAACATTTTGGTGCTTAAAATTTATATATATTTTATTTATATATTTATTTTATTATATATATTTACATATATTCTATATTTAGGGCTGTACCAATACAAGAATTCAGCCGTTATGCTGAATTCTGAAACCTGTTCTTGAAAGGTGACTGATACCAATACCGACCTTTATGCATGTCTATGGAATAGGTTTTTTTTTCGGAGTTGGTGTGATCAAGATTAAATTAATCCTCTTGTGAGCGAATTTTTTTTAATGTGTAAATGATATACGGGTAAAATCTCGTTATAGCGAACCTGGAGGGACCTTTAAAAAAATTCGTTACACTGAAAAATTCGTTATATCGAAATTCACTAATTTTGTAATTTTTGATAAAGGAAATAACTGAAAACGCTGGTATTCTTCAAGTCACAGAAATATTTATTCATAACAATATTTTTCAGCAGAATTAACCCCATATCTACTTCTTGAAATAATCCGTTATTTTTTACTGAACAAAGTTTTTAGTCACTGATGGCAACATTGCATCTTCCACACGTTTCAGCAGATCATAAACTTCATCATTGGCAATGTCCGAGCATGACAAAAAAATGTTTACACTCTCAAAAGCAGCAAAGGCATCAGCAGCACTGGTTTTCTGTGCAGGAACAGTTTCAGTTGCTTCATCATCATCACTTCCACTATTGTCAGCTGCTGGCATAACACTTTGCACAATTTCATCATCAGTTATTTCACTGGTCACAAGCAGTTGGTCATCAGCAGCAACAAAGTCATTGAAGTTTCAGTTGCTTCATCATCATCACTTCCACTATTGTCAGCTGCTGGCATAACACTTTGCACAATTTCATCATCAGTTATTTCACTGGTCACAAGCAGTTGGTCATCAGCAGCAACAAAGTCTTTGAAACCCAGTTCTGCAGGGATCTCTGACCTCCCAGCAATTGTGGCCCACAGTTCACGAATTGTCGAGTCTTCCCCATGATCCTCATCACTGTCGTCCACATTGAGAGCCATATCGATAATGTGGCCCACAGCTCACGAATTGTCGAGTCTTCCCCAGGATCCTCATCACTGTCGTCCACATTGAGAGCCATATCGATAATGCCAGTCTTCTTCCAGCACTTCACAATTGTGTTCTTTGTCACAGATCTTCTCAAAGTCTTCCAATTACAGCACGCATGCCTATACCGTTCCCATGGGTGCGCCAACTGCAGTTCTTTTTCTTAGCTTCACTCGAATGTGACGTCATCCATGCCTGACCAATCGGACGTGTGTGGTGCTATACCGCTGTATTATTTCGATATTAGCCTCCCGCTCCCATAGGTTATCCTTTAAATTTCGTTGTCATCTACCAAAGCGACTGCGATACGGGAAAGCAATACAACCTCTAATGAACTCTCGCGCTTCGTATTTCATCATGGACGGTTAAAATCCCTGTATTCCCAGCAGCAGGCGCCAGGCATTGCATTGAGCGATGCCCCCGCTCCCTTGCGAATAAGCAGGCAACTCTCGTCTCCTTGTTCATCCGAGAGACGGCGAGACGAGAGTGAAACTACGATTTTCCGTGAAAGTTGCCTCCCCTCCCTTTCGTGGGGCCAATTTGCAAATTTAATTTCGAAAAGGCACATCCTCGGATGATAAGGAAGAGATCTGTAGAAAACTAGTCTTTCCCACCTCGAGGCGTTTGGCCTAAAGAGCTATCACATACACACTAACACACAGTTGTTGCTCGGCCTAGCTAGCGGCTAGGATCACGAACGCTGTGTTTAACCTGCAAACCTCGGTTGCTTCGCAACTGATGTCTTCCGGTTTGAATTAAATGTGCTTTCAGAATTCACAAGTTCGCACATCATCCAACGTCATCACATCTCCAACTCAGAGATACTCTGCGTAGACGGAACATCGATAATTTGGAGATATTTTCTTCAATTTTTACATTAATTTGTTTTGCCATGTGCATCATTTGCTATCAATTCCTTTAGGAATTTCTCGAAAATTCAAAACATAAATCTTCAGACTCGAGGAGAAAAAGTATGTTTTCTAACATAACGGAATGAGGACGTAATATCTTAGAAGCTCAGCGATGTTTACACATCGAGACTTCCTTGGAGTCCATTCGCATGTAAACCAGTGCTCTCCAAATTGCATGTGCGGTATACATAATATATTGTTGCCTTTCCTATTCACGAAGCATCGCGTTGCATCTGCCTTTTCTGTGCAGGATTTCACTTTCTTCATGGCAATCATCCTTTCCCAGTCTGCACAACGATACTGACTCATCGTTGAGATGTTGTTGACGATGTTGATGCCGATTATGAAATTCATTGCCAGCTATGACGCTATTTTTAAAATATGAACATTTCGAAGACATTGTCTCGTCAAGATTACTTCAACTTTTTTTCTGGGTGAGATATCTGCCGAGGTGTTTCAACGAAGAAGGCTTGGCGAAAAATTACCAGCACATTGAGTTACCTCATATATGCAAGCAGCTCGGTTCCCAGGTACTTTTGGAACGGTACTTGATATTTTCTCTACAGACGATACCAGGAATTATTTTTGTTTTACTGGATACTTTCGACGAAAGAGGCAACCCAACCCAATGAGACTCAGGGTAATTCTGGTATTTTTAACAGAGAAAATAAAGTTCACGTTTTCATGCAACTCCATGAGAACTCCCCTTCTTCAATGGAAAAACATCCAAAATCTGGTCGTGCGAGTCGTGGGGAAGGATTCATGTTGTGACTACCATTCACCTTCCGCGAGATTTCGATAGTCTTCAACATTTTAGGAAAGCATGTACATTTGCAATAAAATTCAGGAACTTCTCACTTGTATGCATTTATTCGACGCACTACAAGTACCACCGTATCTGATGCCAACATTGCGCAGGAAGATATATCTATAGAAATGATCCTCAAATAGACATGTTTATATATAAAAAATGGACATTGTCATCAAGACGGATTTTCGTGGGAGAATTTATTCGTCATGCTCGTGAAATATTATACAAACGGAAAGAAATGGAAAAGCTCATCGAACACATACCAGCATTTCAGGATGGAGGAAAAACTCGTCCATACAATTGCATTTCTGGAGTTTATCGTCACACTTCAGATTTTCATCTACATTGCATTCCTCGTCCTTGCAGTCAATCCCCCTTCCACCAGGCATTTTCTCCTCTAATCGATGTGGTGCTATTAATCAAAGACATTCCAATATATAATGTAGAGTATGTTTCCACTTACCACAAAGGATGGTCTTAAGATTCAGCCAATAGTCCTTTGCACATGTGCACATTTTTGTTTCCTTGTCGCACTGGTTGTGGAGGTTGCATTCGCTATCGTCAGAACACGATTCGCCCAATCTTTTCCCTCCAGTCACTATAGATCGATCATGTCAGAATGTCAGTTATGCATATACGTCACTAACTTTACAAAGTACCATATTTTCTGCAACTATAGTAGGTTTTAGAGTTCTAAGACCACTATTTTTTTCAAATTTAGGACAGGGCATGGAATCCGTACCGCACATGAGGAAATCTGTGTCAAAAATGTATCCGTCGGAACAGTCACACTTGAGAAGGGAAGGATTGCAGAAAAGGTGTTCGTTTGCACGGCAATTCCTATGTTCCTGGCAAGGATCTCCAATGGCTCCCTCACACGTGTTGGTCGTCGTCGTCGTTGTCGTAAAGGCTGTGGATGGTAAAAAGGATGGAACACGGTGAAGAGGCTTTTCAAGCAATGGCTACGGGGGCACGTCTTCCCCTCTGCTCTTTTGCTGTCTTTTGCCTCTCCTGTTTTCTTTTCCTACCATCCATCAATATATTCTGTGAAAATACAGAATTGCCTATAAATATTTTTCCGTCCTTTTCGAATTTTAGTAATTGAAACGTTATACATGTGCAGGTTCAGTGGTGGTGAAAATTGCTTACTTATGAACAACTGGAGCAGGTAAGATTAATTATAGTGTAAGAGCTATTTTAGTATCTACAGTGTTAGGGACCCTGTGAACTAGAAGTTGAAGCAAAACTTAAGAAAAAGAATACAAAGAAATTGAGTTCAGTTTAAAGGTATGCCGAAAGTATGCCAGACGTCGATGGAAGAGTCACCTTTTCATTTTGCCTGCAAATAAATGTTATCGAGTGCTACTGTGTCTAGCTGCAGGAAAGCTTAATCGTGATAAGAGGAAATAGTCCGTTTGACAGCATAAAATATGCCAAATCTACGAGACTCATGTAAACCCGAAAACGGTAAAAGTTTGGATGAAACTAGATATATGTGGAGAAAGGTTTTTGAAGAAATCTATATCTATAAGTAAGGGTCTCTGTCTCTGTCCATCTGACGCTATGCATTCGGACACCGTTGCTCTATAGCTGGACTTTGGAAGCGTCCTCCCACCCCAGACAGATCATCGTCCAGTATCCCCCCAGCCCCATAGGGGGGCGGCTCGGGGGGGGGTCTTGGGGTCCCAAAAAGGGTGTTCCAGGCCAGCTAGGGAGACAGAGACAACGGATTGGGGTTTTACGGGTTCCTAGAACCCGTTCGATGCAAAAAAAAGTCTGGCTGACACACCCCGACAGAAATCACTGTCAACAAATGAACAAAATTGACTTGCTGAAAAATCAACAGAAATCACTGTCAAAAATTAAAATAATGGCCGCTAAAAAATCAATCAGAAATCAGTCAAAAATTACAAAAAAATTGGTTCACCTTAGCTAACTAACAGTAGTAAAATAGCCCTGGCCTTTACTTACCAATTTCACTTGCATCCACAGTGAAGTTGGTAAGTTCTATAAGGGCCCCTTCAACAAAGCCAAGACACTTCATGTAGTCTACAACTAACTTCAATAAGCCACAGTAGATCACTGGGTACCCTTTCGGAAATGTCATATATGAAACCTATAGTTATTTAAACCTAAAGGAATCCTATAGGAACCTAAAGGAATCCTATAGGAACCTAAAGGAATCCTATAGGAACCTAAAGGAATCCTATAGGTTCCTATAGGACCCGATGGGTTCCCTATAGGACCTGTAGGGTTCGCTATAGTACCTATAGGATTCTCTTTAGGACCTATAGGGTCCCTTATAAGGCTTATACGGAGCCGTATAGGCCAATAGGGTTCCATTTGAAGTTCTCCTCTAGGCCACTAGATGGAAGCATTGGGTTTTCGCATTTCTCAAAGGGCAAAAAAGTGCCCTCCCCTTACCCAAGGAATCATCTCTCACAAGAGAGTTTTCTAGATCCGCAAATGTCTCGCCTTGCCTCATTGTAGCAATCGATAAACTTCGACACTTACTTTTTTGTCATCCCCATCTTCCAGATAGAATCATGGAGTTCAGGCAAGAAATATGCCCTTATTCCTTTTGAAAACCACGTACGAGAATGCGTAGATTCTATTCAAATGGAGTTTCAGTAAAGAGACGTGCTCGCATGTTCTGTCTTCTATTTCCTTAGGTCGAGAGAAGAATGCGACTTCTATCTACCGAAGGAAGTAGGCATGCAATCCAGCCACATATGTTGGGCGGGGCCATAAATTAAACAAACTCGCATAGTACCGGTATTAACAATGCAAGTGTCCCTACCATGGAAAAGCACATAATCGGAATTTGATTTCCACCAATATGCCGAGCCAATATTAATCCCGTGTCGCCTTTTCCGTCGTAATGCCTGGGTTTTCAAACCCAAAAATTCCTCCCCGAATCCTATAGGTCAGGAGACCTATAAGACCCTATAGGTATCCTATACGAAGTCCAGGCAAGAAATATGCCCTTATTCCTTTTGAAAACCACGTACGAGAATGAGTAGATTCTATTCAAATGGAGTTTCAGTAAAGAGACGTGCTCGCAGGTTCTGTCTTCTATTTCCGTAGGTCTAGAGAAGAATGCTACTTCTCTCTACCGAAGGAAGTAGACATGCAAGCAAGCGATATATGTTGGGCGGGCCATAATTAAACAGATCGCGTAGTACTTTTAATAATGAAGTGTCCTACCATGGAAAGCACATAATCGGAATTTGATTTCCACCAATATGCCGAGCCAATATTAATCCCGTGTCGCCTTTTCCGTCGTAATGCCTGGGTTTTCAAACCCAAAAATTCCTCCCCGAATCCTATAGGTCAGGAGACCTATAAGACCCTATAGGTATCCTATACGAAAGTCTATAGGGTGCCTATAAGAAATAACTATAGGTTTCATATAGGACATTTCCGTAAGGGTACCCAGTGATCTACTGTGGCTTATTACAACACACTAACAATGCCGCCCAAGAAAGCCTCCAGGCTGGGGCGAAGCTCCTCCTCCCAAGCAAGGAGGAGGACAGAGACCTCTGAGGAGAGGCGCCAGCGACTTGAAGCTGATAGAGCATGAGCTTTAACATCACAAGCAAGGGAAAGCCCTGCTGAAAGGCAATCACGCCTGGATGCAGACAGGGCAAGACAAGCGGCTGTCAGGCAAGCACAAGAACCTGCGCCAAGACAAACACGTCAAGCTGCTAATAGAGCAAGGCATGCTACACCCCAACAACAACAGGCTGACCAGGCTGGACTTGCTGCAGTAAGACAAGCTGAGCAGCCAGAAGAAAGACAAACACGTCAAGCTGCTGACAGGGTAAGACATGCAGCTGTGCTAGCTAAACCTTGGAAGAACTGAAAGGTGCTGCATTTCATTATGACCCAACCATCCAGTGTGAAACACACTCCACATTCAACATTGGTGGGATGACAAAGATCTGTCTTGAGTGTGGGGCCAAAAAGTGGAATGGGGAAGCAAAAGGTTTGTGCTGCAGAGATGGCAAGGTAAAACTGCCAAATCTACCTGTTCCACCAGAGCTACTGAGATCTCAGGTGTTGGGAACTCACCAAAACTCCAAGCACTTTCTTAGCAACATCAGAAAATACACCTACTGCTTCAAAATGACATCCTTTGGAGCAGGACACATTCAGACAGAAACTTACATGTTTGGCAAGTTCAAAGTTCAAGGTTTGTTCTACCATGACATGGGTTCCCTACTGTCCCTCCCCAATGAGGAACACAAATTTCTCCAAATTTACTTGATGGGTGATGCCGAGGATCAGGCCAGGCAGCGCCAGAGCAACATTCCTGGCCTGGACATTGAAGGTGTCATGGTCCTGCAGGAGATGCCTCATGCTTACAACCCTTACGTGAAGATGTTCAAGACTGCCATTGAACAGATGACACATGATGAGTTCAACGTAGTCATCAGGGCAGACAGGACTCCTCCGGGGGAGCACGTGAGAAGGTTCAATGTCCCGACTACAAATGAGGTGGCCATCCTCATTGTTGGAAATGAGTTCAACAGTCGAGACATTGTCCTTCACAAGAGGACTCCTCCAGGGACATTCCCCCTGTCCAGAATATCAGAGACAAACCGTGCCTATGATCCTCTTCAGTACCCACTTCGGTTTCCCAATGGGGAAACGGATATCACTTTGCAATCATTCAATATGGATATCACATTGCAATCATTCAAGGGCACAAGGTGACATCTCTGCAGTTCAATGCCTTTAGAATGATGTACAGGGAGCAAGACTTTAACCACTTGCTCCGCCGTGGCCCTTTGTTCCATTAGTTTGTCGTCGACATGTATGCAAACATCGAAAGTAAGCGGCTTAGATACTTTAGTCTTAACCAGACAAAACTAAGGGTGGAAAATTATGAACATCTCCGAGATGCCATGGCCAATGATGGTGATCCAGCCAATGTTGGCAGGCTGACCTCCTCCTTTACTGGAGGACCACGCTATATGCAGGAAAGGACTCAGGATGCCATGACTTATGTCAGAAACTATGGCACTCTAGATCTGTTCATCACTTTCACCTGCAATCGAAATTGGCCGGAAATTACTGCAGAGCTGCTACCAGGCCAAAAAGCAGAATATAGAACAGATCTGGAAGCGCGAGTGTTTCATCAAAAGTTGATCATCCTGATGAGCCTTCTGAAGAACCAGAAAGCTCAAGTCTTTGGTGATGTGAGGTGCTACATGTACTCAATTGAGTGGCAAAAGAGGGGTCTACCCCACATCCTCCTTTGGCTCAAAGACAAGATTCGGTCCAACCAGAATGACTCTTGCATTAGTGCTGAACTTCCTGACAAGCAGGCAGATACAGTCCTCTTTGAGATTGTGTCCAGGCACATGCTGCATGGAGGCGAGATCCTCAGCATGGGGGTTTTAAATTAAAAAGAGGGAACAACGCATATGACAACAGGTGGGTTGTTCCATACAGCCCCCTCCTCTCTCGCATTTTCAATGCCCACATCAATGTCGAGTTCTGCAACTCTGTCAAGGCAATCAAGTACATCTGCAAATATGTCAACAAAGGTAGTGACCAAGCAGTGTTTGCTTTGTAGAGGGGCGGGGCTCCAGTCAATGCCAACGATGAGATCACATGCTATCAGANAAGCAGTGTTTGCTTTGCAGAGGGGCGGGGCTCCAGTCAATGCCAACGATGAGATCACATGCTATCAGATGGGTCGCTACATCAGTAGCAATGAGGCAGTTTGGAGAACCTTGGAGTTCCCAATTCAACCACAGTGACTCATCTGAGTGTTCACTTGGATAATGGGCAAAGGGTCTTCTTCCACGAGGGAAATGCAGAGGAAAGAGCTCAGACTCCTCCAGCCACTACGCTCACTAGTGAGCGTAGTGGTTGTCACCCACTACTGCATTCTTTCAACGCTCCCAGTCTAACGAGTTTGCCAGAGGACTTTTATTTTGCGAAGTCGCAAGGTATTATACCTGGCAACCAAACAAGACTTGGCAGAGAAGAAAGAGGGCGGCAGCTGTGGAAGGACACCCTGGCGTCTTTTCAGATGCAGCACTCGGTCGAGTATACACCATTCATCCGAACAACTCAGAGTGCTTTTACTTGCGCCTTCTGCTGCACAATGTTGTTGGGCCAACATCCTTCAAACACTTTCGCACTGTCAATAACCAGCTCTGTGCCACTTTCCATGAAGCGTGCCAGAGGTTACGTCTTCTGGAAAATGATAGGCATTGGGACTTGAATTTGCAGGAAGCAGCAGCAACACACGCAGCTTTTAAGCTCAGAAACCTCTTTGCGGTGATCCTCACAGCTTGCTCACCTGCCAGCCCAAGGCAGCTGTGGGAGACTCATAAGCAAAGCATGACAGAAGACATTCTTCATCGGTGCAGACAGATGGACCCAGGTCTGAATTTTACTGATGCCATGTACAATGAGGCTCTGATTCTCATTGAGGACAAAGTCATGAGCATGGTAGGCAAGACCATGCAACAGTTGCAGCTTGGGATGCCAGTGCCAGTTCGAGATGAGGCCAACCGGTTGAACAGGGATATGCTTCGTGAGACGTCTTATAACACTGACCAGTTGGCACGAACAGTTGCAACAATGGTCCCCAGCCTGTCACCTGACCAAGCTGCAGCATATGACAGGATAGTCAACACAGTTCANTCTTGCCCTGTCTGCATCCAGGCGTGATTGCCTTTCAGCAGGGCTTTCCCTTGCTTGTGATGTTAAAGCTCATGCTCTATCAGCTTCAAGTCGCTGGCGCCTCTCCTCAGAGGTCTCTGTCCTCCTCCTTGCTTGGGAGGAGGAGCTTCGCCCCAGCCTGGAGGCTTTCTTGGGCGGCATTGTTAGTGTGTTGTAATAAGCCACAGTAGATCACTGGGTACCCTTACGGAAATGTCCTATATGAAACCTATAGTTATTTCTTATAGGCACCCTATAGACTTTCGTATAGGATACCTATAGGGTCTTATAGGTCTCCTGACCTATAGGATTCGGGGAGGAATTTTTGGGTTTGAAAACCCAGGCATTACGACGGAAAAGGCGACACGGGATTAATATTGGCTCGGCATATTGGTGGATATCAAATTCCGATCATTATCCCAACATATATCGCTTGCTTGCATGTCTACTTCCTTCGGTAGAGAGAAGTAGCATTCTTCTCTAGACCTACGGAAATAGAAGACAGAACCTGCGAGCACGTCTCTTTACTGAAACTCCATTTGAATAGAATCTACTCATTCTCGTACGTGGTTTTCAAAAGGAATAAGGGCATATTTCTTGCCTGATAGAATCATGGAGATTCTATCTGGAAGATGGGGATGACAAAAAAGTAAGTGTCGAAGTTTATCGATTGCTACAATGAGGCAAGGCGAGACATTTGCGGATCTAGAAAACTCTCTTGTGAGAGATGATTCCTTGGGTAAGGGGAGGGCACTTTTGTGCCCTTTGATAAATGGGAAAACCCACTTCTTCCATCTAGTGGCCTAGAGGAGAACTTCAAATGGAACCCTATAGGCCTATAGAGAATCCTATAGGTACTATAGCGAACCCTACAGGTCCTATAGGGAACCAATCGGGTCCTATAGGAACCTATAGGATTCCTTTAGGTTCCTATAGGATTCCTATATATTCCTAAAGGAATATATGAGAATATTATAAGATATTTTCGCAAGGGTAGCCATGAAAAGAGCAGGGTGGTGTAGTAGTGATGAGTCAAATACTGACCCTGGCCAAACAGTACTTGACTTGTGGCTTCTTGAAGTTAGTTGTAGACTACATGAAGTGTCTTGGCTTTGTTGAAGGGGGCCTTATAGAACTTACCAACTTCACTGTGAATGCAAGTGAAATTGGTAAGTAAAGGCCATGGCGATTTTACTACTGTTAGTTAGCTAAGGTGAACCAAATTTTTATTTTTATTTTTGTCTGATTTCTGATTGATTTTCTAGCGGCCATTATTTTAATTTTTGACAGTGATTTCTGTTGATTTTTCAGCAAGCCAATTTTGTTCATTTGTTGACAGCGATTTCTGTCGGGGTGTGTCAGCCAGACTTTCTTTTCATCGAACGGGTTCTAGGAACCCGTAAAACCCCAATCCGTTGTCTTGTCTCCCTAGCTGGCCTGGAACACCCTTTTCGGGACCCCAAGAACCCCCCCCCCCGGAGCCGCCTCCCTTACCCCGACCCCCTATGACCTGCTACTGGACAGACCCCACCCTCCTTCAAAGGCTTCAGGTCGATATCTCCAACGGTGTCCGAATGCGTAGCGTCAGATGGACAGAGACAGAGATCCTTGCTTATAGATATAGATAGATAGATAGATTCGCTAATATATATGTTTATAAGCCGTGTTGCCACGTTATGCAAATAGATATCTTGAAATGTTACCTATCGATCGAAAGCCTATGGTTGAGAGGGGTGCATCGAGCAATCATATTTCAAATATCTTCAACCCAGAATGAGTTACGAGCTATCGAAATGTTAACCATTATGCTCCACTGGTAGAGTTCTGCACAGGCCGATTTCCCGGTACCCGACCCGATAGACTTCATTCACGTCATGGCCCGCACCAACCGGAAACTCTAATTCCGATGAAGAATTGTTTTCGACGCTACCCGACCCGAAGAACGATCGCGAAACGTTCCGACCTTGGCAACCCACGGGTTGAGTCGGGTCGGGCCTAAGCCGTATAGAGCTCTAACTCCGATTTTTCCAATAACGAAGACTACTTTTTTATTCATGAAACATTTGCAACTCTTTCTTCACTCACTGGAATGAAAACCCGGAAAAGACTACCGAACGACAGTGTTACAGGGTGCGCCAAAAATGAGGGAACATCGAAGAAAGTCAGCCTAGGTTACCTTACAAAAATGTCATATAGGATTCCTATATATTCCTTTAGGAATATATAGGAACGTACCTAAAGGAATCCTATAGGTTCCTATATGCCCCATAGAGTTCAGTTTGGGACATATAGAGTTCCCTATAGAACCTATAGAGTTCCCTATACAACCTATAGAGCCCCCTATAAAACATACAGGGTTCCCTATAGAACCCATAGGGTTCCCCATATGGCCTATAGGTTCCCTATAGGACCAAAGGGTTCCCTATAGGACCTGTAGGGTTCGCTATAGGACCAATAGGATTCTCTATAGGAGCTATAGGGTTCCCTATAGGGCTTATACGGAGCACTATAGGCCGATAGGGTTCCATTTGAAGTTCTCCTCTAGCCCACTAGATGGAAGTATTGGATTTTCGCATTTCTCAAAGGGCACAAAAGTGCCCTCCTCTTACCCAAGGAATCACCTCTCAAAAGAGAATTATGTACTTCCCCAAATGTCTCGCCTTGCCTCATTGTAGCAATAAATAAAAAGCGACAGTTCCTCATTTGTCATCCCCATCTTCCAGATATAATCATGGAGTCCCGTGAATAAATATGCCCTTATTCCTTTTGAAAACCACGTACGAAACAGAGACGTCTCCATCCAATTGGAGTTTCATTAAAGAGGCGTGCTCGCAGGTTTTTTCTTCTGTTTCTTTAGGTCGGGAGAAGAATATTACTTCTCTCTACCAGAGGAAGTAGACATGCAATCCAGTGACATATGTGGAGTGAGGCCATAAATTATGCAGACACCCGCAGTACTGGTATGAATAATGCATATGTCTTTACCATTGAAAAACCCGTAATCGGTTTTTTATTTACCCCGAAATGCTGCGCCAATATTAACCCTGGTCGCTATTTCCGTCGTAATGCCTGGGTTTCGAAACCTAAAATATCCTCACCGAATCTTATAGACCAGGAGAACTATAAGACCCTATAGGGATCCTATAGGTTTTTCTTGTTTCAAAAACCTATGGGGAAGTCTATAAGTTTCCTATAAGAAATAGCTATACGTTTCCTATAGGACATTTCCGTAAGACATATGGTAGTCCCTCGAGCAATTCATAGTTTATCGGGTCTGAACTGATGCTACGACTCTTTACATTAACTGGACGTCGCGAGCACAGAGGTAACAGAACGACCCCTACGAAAATGTCTCATAGGATTCCTATATATTCCTTTAGGAATATATAGGAATCCTATAGGAATCCTATAGGAACCTAAAGGAATCTTATAGGAACCTAAAGGAATCCTGTAGGATCCTATATGCCCCCTAAAATTCAGTTTGGGTCCTATAGAGTTCCCTATAGACCCTATAGAGTCCCCTATTGAACCTAAAGGGTTCCCCATAAGGCCTATAGGTTTCCTATAGGACCCAAAGGGTTCTGTATAGGACCCGTAGTGGCCCTATAAAACTAATAGGGTTCCCTATAGGACCTGTAGGGTTCGCTATAAGACCTATAGGATTCTCTATAGGGCCTATAGGATTCTCTATGGGACCTATAGGCTTCCCTATAGGGCCAATAGGGTTCCCTATAGGACCTTTAAGAGCTATAGGATTCCCTATAGGGCTTATACGGAACCCTGTAGGCCTATACGGTTCTGTTTGTAGTTCTCCTCTAGGCCACTAGATGGATGTATTGGGTTCTCACTTTTCTCAAAGGGCACAAAATTGCCCTCATCTTACCCAAGGAATCATCTCTCACAAGAGAGTTTTGTACGTCCCCTAATGTCTCGCCTTGCCTCATTATAGCAATCAATTAACTTTGAGAGTTCCTTATTTGTCATGCCTATCTTCCAGATATGATCATGGAGTCCCATGAAGAAACATGCCCTCATTCTTTTTGAAGACCACGTACGAAATTGAGTAGACTCTATCCAAATGGAGTTTCAGTAAAAAGACGTGCTCGCAGGTTCTGTCTTACATTTTCCTTAGGCCGAGAGAAGACTACCACTTCTTTCTACCGTAGGAATTAGATTTACAATCCAGCGACGCAAGTGGGGCGGGGCCATAAATTATGCTGACCCATCGCAGTACTGGTATTAATAATGGATGTGTCCCTACCATGGAAAAACCCCTAATCGGTTTTTTTATTTACACCAAAATGTTGCGCCAATGTTAACCCCGGTCGCCTTTTCCGTCGTAATGTCTGGGTTTCGAAACCCAAGATATCCTCCCTAAATCCTATATGTCGGGAGACCTATAAGCCCCTATAGGGATCCTATAAGATTCTATAGGATCCTATAGGTTTTTCGTGTTTCAAAAACCTATAGGAAAGTCTATAGTTTTCCTATAAGAAATAACTATAGGTTTCCTATAGGACATTTCCGTAAGGGGAAGTTTTAAGATATCAAATTTGTCAATCACGATGCTACCCCCGGTAGAACTTGCACGCGCCAAGGTCCCTGTACCCGGGGTCCGGACTCTATCTTCCCATCGACGTTTCTCAAGTGCCAGACTCTTCAAAATACAACTGCCCGTGGAAAAATACGAGCTAAAGAAAGTATGAATAGATGTTCGGGCGTCTGTATGTCTGCAGAGCCATGTGCGCTTACGAGGCGCCTTCTGTATGGCTCCTGGTGTCTGTCTCGCTCTCTCCCTCTCCCACATTTCATCCGTCTATTGTGGCTTTCGGATCCATTCTCGAGAAAAGAGATGACAGGAATTGTTCGTCTTGCGCATCCCCCCTCTAGGTGGATGTTGAAACCTTGATGCATACATTCCCGCGCGGACGTGCAAAACGTCCCCATTTATAAATCTTGGAGTCCCATTTCATTCCGCTGAATTACGAATGACCTTGCCGGGATAAGATCTCGGCACCTTTATCGTTCGGAACTCCGAATTCGTATTGATCAGCACTCACAAGTAGAATGACTTCAAAGGATAAGAGCGGGGGCACTCCATCTGAATGGGATAAAGCAATAGCGCTTACCCTTTGATCGGAAAGACGCCGCCAGCCGCGTAGCAGGAAGAGTATAAGAGTATATTTCATTCATTGGCCTAGAGAAAGTGGTGATGAACTTCATGGTCGATATGCAGTGATCGCGATCGATGCGGAATAAGATTGCTGCTCAAAAAAAGTTCGTATCGTAGGCTTAAACCCCCGTGTGTAAGGGGGAGGAGAAGGATGCACAAGACAAATAATGCCCAATATATCCAAAGTACGATCGTTTTCGGTCTTATACCCATCTCTGAACAACTGGACCGTTCATGGACGAGTTTTACATCACCCATGGCTTCATAGGAGGTGGTATCAATATAAAATGTTCTGGACGTCTCAAAAAGCGTTTGGAATAGGTATCCTGAATATTTAAAGAAAACTTTTCAATCACGATCAAAAATAATTTCTTTCAATAGCGAATGAGACTCTCCCTCCAAGGCCAATTCTACCTTTTCAAATACAGTCCAGTCCAGAACTCGACTTGGACAAGTCGAGCTTTCGCTAATAGGAATCAGCAAGCATAGGAGCTTTCTTATTTCATACAGAGCGGAAGAAAAACCTTCACTGGTAATCTTCAGCATATTTTCATTTAATTTTTCCGGATATAACCAGCAAATATTTATAGAGATGTTCAAATAATGTTATTGCGGCTTCCTTTTGCGATATTTCCTCAACCATGTTCTTCCAGATTGTTTGACTTTGAATATATAGGACATTTTAAGTCATCTATGTATATCATTTGAAGATGTTTTCTATCATGAAGTTTGGTTTTAAGACAACGCTTGGGAAAGTCCTTTTTGGACGAAAAAAAATGGCAAAGAGAAAAGCTGAAGCAATTAAGACGTAATAATGAACATCGGTAGTGGATGTGAAAGTCGTCCGGGACAAGACCATGCCTACATTGTATCGTCTCAAAACAAATCCATATTATGGAATGAGGAAGTGAGGGATGGAAAACATACTTCGGTTTTCATTGCTGTAGAAGACTTGGATGGGGTTGATAGTCCTCCGAGTGAGCAAATGAACCCATGCGTCTTCACCATCGACGGTTACCAATACGTTCTCCCAGACTGGTGTTTCGAAAGTGGCCAGAATTGTTTCATCATTTCCGGCTGGGAAATCATCTTTGTATCCATAACCAACTTCCAATATCAGGGATCTATTTGGAAAATTCCCAAAATCCTTTGGAGTCAAGAGAATCTCGATGTGACCCGTCGGTCCGCTCCCGATCACGTTCCACAAGCAACGCTACAAATTGAAATTGACAGACATATTACTTATGTTCGATCAATAGTTTTTCCAATTCAACGGGTCCATGATAGATACCGCAATTACATAACTGAAATACTGGATATGTGCCCACCATTCTGATCAATCCCTCAGCAATACCTTTCACGATCAAGTTCTACCTCGTATACTCATCCAAACGGGAGATTTTAATCACGACTAACCTGGTATGGAGGCACTTGTCCGTCTTCATTAACACATGGTTCCAAGATTCCCTCTGGCTCTGTCATATCCTGCATGCATACTTCCATCGAATCACATGGTGGTGGAACTCGTGTCTCCGCAAAGCCTACACAAAGTCGCAGAGAAAGATGTTTTGAAGCCTTTTGGAAGCCTTTTTTTGATGCCCACGTCCTCGTAGGAGTAGGAATCGAGCAAGGATTCGAAATGGTACTAGCGATTTCACTGTTGTGACGAGGAATACCCATCAAATTCAGCCACGAGCTATTCTTTGCTTACCCAATAGTCAAAACAATAAAAAAAATGTTTTTAATGACTACAGGCATTATTATTTTTCGAATTTAGTTCAATGACCAGTTCTAAGCAATGCCTTTTCCCAATGTTTTCGTGCAATAGGGTGGAAACTGAATGGTACATGTTATTGCAATTAGAGCTAGGAAGGAGAGTGAAGAAGGAAGGAAATTATACGGGAAAAAAATAATTTTTTTATGCATAAATTGAATTCATTTCGCAATATGTTCGATGTATTCTCCTCTGACAGATATTAAATTAATTTTTCCATCCCCATAGAAGTTTAGGTAAATATATTACGTGGATAAATGTCAGTTGCTGCACCAGCAGGTAGATAAATCGTTGAATGCAGTAACAAGGCGCGGTTCGCAATGCATAAAATCTATAGATGTCAACTGGGGCTAGATCGTAGCAGTAGCATGGAGTAGAAAGTATCTCCTACCCCATAATTGAGTGTCTCCAACATCGCATGGGTCATGTAGGATCTGATGTTGCAAAGCAGGAGAAATACTGCTCGCGTCAACGTAGTCGCCCCTATTCGTCGAAGGTAGATGGAACTAACGAGCTAGCTGCAACATGATGAAGCTTTGCGATTCTCTTTTAATGCTGCCGTTTACCTCAAGTTCACTACTAGTTTGAGTGTTCTTCAGTGTAGACGCAATAATTCTAGACATCCTTGGCTTTTCATTTTACCCTGTTTTCATTTCTTAGATGAATGAGTGTCGAATGAAGATGAAAATGCTAAGTATTCGACTACTTTCATTAGTGGTATTCACCGTCCATTGCTTATGAAATACTTCATGTTTTTAGGTTGTGAGCACTGCTCACATCACCAATAATTGAACTGAGCTTTGATATGAACTTCTTTGAATTCGAGTCTCTGCACTCAAGCTGTGAGGAGAATAAATGAGAATGATTCCACGTTCTCCGCCGCTGTAACATGCACGGGAGATGAAATCAGATGTCTCAGAAAACTCACTAGCGCTGAAGAGCAGAAAGAGCAGGCAGAGCGATGAGACACCGAAAACATTTATATACTCCATGGAATTTATGCTTTTCCTTTGCCTTCCACCCAGTCCAATATCTGCTTAGCTGCTGCTAGCCATGAATCCGCTTAGCTCTCCACGACGCAGGGGGTCCCTTACAGTACTTCGCGTGGTTCTCTTCTTCTCGCGAATAGATAATCCCTATGTCAACAGCTAAGAACGCCACGCTCATGTTCCTGACCATTTCCCTATGATAAGAAATCGACCGCGTAAGAAGAACGAGTCACGCACCTTTGAGACGGTGTTTCATTAAGAGCTGAGTATAATGTCGTTTGTCCAAAGTCACAAAAGAGGATAAGTAGAGCGAGAAAAAAAGCATTTAAGTTGCATAATGGAATCAAGAAAAGTAATTCTTAGCTTTTTATTTTTTTTTCAAATTTGAAATTTCCGGAAATTATCGGAAGTTCGACGTTTCAGAGATCTTTCGTGATTAGAAGATTTCTTAACAATATTTTTTTGCAAATAATTCTTGGAGAAAGCTTCATATTCGAATCTCTCAGAGTGATGAAATCATTGAGCATTCCATAATACAGACCTTCGCTCCGAAAAATGTCCTATTTAACTTTTGTGTGGTTTGCAGCTGTTTGCGTGAAATCCAAACCTGAAAATGGTCTCTGGCAAAGCAAAGCTTTAAAGTACTTACTTTGAAGCCTTCAGGGGCAAACAAGGGAACCGCACATTTCCAGTAGTTTAAGGAACATGCAGGAAGACTTCATCCAGTGTGTCTACGATGGGGAAAATAAGTGTCAGCCGTGCGAGGAGAAAGAATGATGTTACGTGGAAAAGTTAGCAAAGAAGTTTAGGCATTCGCCAATCTCCTGAACGACTCATACCGAGAAGCAGGAAACTTTTGACATGTCTCTTGTATCCCCTCATATCGCATTCCTCACTGATCAAACCCTCCCGTGAAAGAAAATCCTGACTGCATTCAGTGACACGACACAGCTCTTCAGTATTGAAATCATGGGGATCCCGGTGCTTGCCCGAGCGGCGATCGAACCTTACTGTCGACATCCGGCAGACTCCAACCGCGATCACAGGCGACGTCCAGGTGGCCAGTGTCTTAAGCATCGACCACAAATCGGCGCTACCCTCCGTTTCCTTCTTCCCGCCCTCTCGAGACCATAGTTCCGAGGCGCAGGGGAAGAGAGGATACAAAACGTTAAATAAAATGATTATCCTCTTCCTGATTCATCTCCCAATGTGACCTTCCATACATTGACCTGGCTTAGAACGTTTCCTTTCGTGATGGAGATTTAATTTATTTAAGTTTCATTTCCACTACTTCATATCTCCATCGAAAATAGTCCATGATCATGTAACTTTCAGCTGCAGAATGGTAAATATGTATTCTTTTATTGTTCAACATTTTACATTCAAGATCAGCATGACGCAATAAAAATTCCTTATGACAAAGTTACATCTTCTTTTCAGTCACCCTGTACTAGCTAAAAAGTGCACCATCAAGGACGTGTCCCACCAATAGTTCATGTGGAGGCTCCAATCATCAATAACATTCAGTCATTAAGGAATTTATTCTCCGTTATCATATTTCGCCTTCGTTTCAGGCATAAATTGGGAGGCTCCTCATGGAACACATTGAAGCGTTTCGGGATGGAGGCAGAACCCATCCATGCAATTACATTTCTGGAATTTCTGATCACATTTTAGTCTTCCCTCTTCATTGCAGTCATAATCCTTCTTGCAGTTCTTCCCCTTCTGCCAATCATTTCCTCTGCCAAATAATACAATGTTTATATGCAAACTCAGTCCAAAGTATAGTTCTGACGTACCACAGCGGAACGACACGAGGTCAAGCTGATAATAAGATTTTCGCATCCTGGTCGCAATCGTAGTGTAGGTTTAGGTTGCAGTCGCCTTTGTGGCAACAAATTTCTTCCAGCTTCTTTCCATCCGTCACTGTCAATAAAGCTGCAGCCTAGCATCTGAAATATGAGGTTCCTAGATATCTCACTATTCCTCTTCCCAACAATATTCAACTGTCGTCTCAATTTCCGTCGTCAGAATTTTTTAGCTCATTCGTTGGAGTTTGTTAATTTAAACGATTTGTGCAAGAAATGCGTCAGGTCAAGTATTTTTTTTTCATTTCCGATGCAAAAAAGGTTACTTTGGCCTGGATTTATTATAGGCACTAATAGAGATGTCTTCCAAGACTCACTTATGTTGAAGTGCAGAGAGGCGAAAATAATCGAGAATACACGGAATTTCCCCATGTATCTCATTGAATGTGTGCCCTTCATTCGCCCTTCATGTCCCCCATTGTCTGTTTTCGAGACTAACAAGTTATGGAATCGCTCTGCGCATCCTGGCCGAACGAAGTAGTTTATTTGGAGTGGCTATTTCTCTCCTGTCCTACGATGATCAGGATGTGCACGTTATGGAATTCTGCATCCATGTTCTTGCTCATTTTTCCTTTAAATTGTTTTATACGAAACAAATGGCGGAGTTATGAACAAGGTGACAAAAGTTTCATTGTAAGTATTTATTCTGGAGAATTAATCCCCCTGGGGATGGGGGAAAAGTTTCATGAGATAAGAGGACGAAAGAAAGCATGTTTGGGGGTGGGGAGAGTTCGGATCCATGGCCTCCAGTTTGTCTATCGAGTGTTCTACCATTACCCCTCCGTACCAAACGCATCATTCTGGACCTCTCCATGGCATCCCTAACATAACAATAGGGAAGAGAGAGACGGATTCTACGTACACCTCCCGCTCTCTACTTATCGGGGTCCGATACAGACTTTTCAGCAGTATTCCCATGTATTACACTTGGAGTCCTCTTTCATCTCTGGAGGAAGGATAGACCTCTTCGCCGGTATGATATCTTCGCCCATATATTTATCGGGATCCCGACCCCTTCATCAAACGAAACCCCATCCTCTCATTACTCACAAGGAGAGTGACTCCCGAGGATGAAAACGGCGGGATCCCACTTGTATGGCACAAGAGGGCTTACTTTTGGATCGGAAAGACGACGTCGGCGGCGTCGTAACCATCCCTTTTCTCTATCTCAAACTTCTTGAGTGGGCCTGAAGTTCCAGGCCTGCTGTAGATGAGATTTCATCGCCTACGAAGGTGCTTACGACACGCCGCCCTTGCGTCATCACAGTCTACCTATTTTATACCCGGTGTGAGGCATGAAGTGAAAAGAACTTTACTTGGTTTGACGAAGTGAACGTTCAAAGGCAAACATAAGCTATAAGCAAAAAACGAAGAACGACCACTTTGTGCATGGTAAAAGAGTTGGCGGGTATTGGCAAGGCGTGCTTGCATATTCACTAGGGCTGCTCCAATGATCCCTTGGTACCTGGTCCTTCACTCCGCCAATGCGCACCGCAGGCCTGCTTTAAATTCCATGAATCACTTCGCTAGTGAATCGCGGCATTTTGCTGACCTATTCTCAATCGCTATTTTCTGCCATTAGCCTAAACTGAAGTATAAGACTTCTTTCAATTCCAGCATGCATGCCTATACTGTTCCTACGGGTGCACCATCACCAGATATTTCTTAGCTCAGTGGCTCTCCCATAGCCATAGTAAAAGGTACACGCAACGGGCACGAGGCCATTGACGTTCGGAAACGTGCGCGGCGGGTTGTGATGCGAGTTGCGTAAGGCCGGCAATAAAAGCCCACATATCACATCGTCCTACGAGGCGACGATTTAAGGTAACGCCTACATCTTTGGGTTACCCTTTGTCTTCGCTCGGCGTCGGTTCCCTGTCCTTCGCAATGTCGATCGACGAAGCGCAGGGACAGACCGAGAAATTTGGGGTGTTTTTGCCGCATCCTTTTTTCTCACATGGCCAGGCAGGGGGCAGGGGGGCGGGAGTGTGGGGACCGCCTCCCATGGCCATGTGCACATTAAGTGCCTTTAAATACTTCCGTGCTTTTTGTATCGGTTACCAACTAGTACGTATAAAGCCTGCAGGTCTCATCGACCCGTGATTATCTTCAATCGGCACTCGATCAGTGAATGGAGCAAAGGAGGCGAATGCGAACGGAGTTGAAGAAAAAGATATCACCCCTATTTCATCATGGACGCTTCAAGTCCGAGGGTTTCTGGCTGCTGGGGGGAGGAATCACGTTGAGCGATGTCACCGTTCCCTTGCAAATGTAGCGGCAACAATCGTCTACTCGTTCTTTCGAGAGATGGTGAGACCAGAGCCAATCTTCCATTTTCCGTTAAAGTTGCATCCCCTCCCTTTCCTCCCTGGAGATTTCATTTTGAAAAGGCACATTCTCAGATGATAAGGAAGAGTTATGTCGAAATCCAAATTTGATATATCTGAGCATTTGGTCTGTAGAGCTGTCTCACACACACACACACACAAACACACAATTGTCGCTCGGCCTAGCTAGCGGTCAGGATTGCGCACGCTATATGTTTAACCTCCGGACCCCAGTTGCGAAACAATCGAGTTCCTCCAGTTTGAAAAAAGAAATACTTGTACAATTGAAATGCATGACTTACTGTCAGATGGGTTTTCTTACCTGCTATGATTAGCACGGCATCTTTTCTTTATGGCCAGATAGTATCCCCTTCAATTTCGGACAAGAACCCAAGATACTCACTTTCGCTGAAGATAAGAGAAACGATGCTAATCACAGATAACAAACCCAGTTTGTTTAGAAAATATGAATACCCTTCAATCTCATTCCTTGTTGCCCACTGATTTCGAGCATCATTGGAAGAGGGATTCGATATATTCTTCTCGTTCGGACAGGGTCACTCACTTGCAGCGGTTGCTCTCTTCTGCTCTTCTGATGAGACATTCCACATGTCCACGTTTTGTTAATATTCGACTTTAAGCGAGTTCAGTTACTTAGTTCCCACCCTGTATTCTTGAAAGTGGGTTCCCCTAACCTCCTATTTCCCATAAGCAATGGGTTTTACCAACCGCGGTTTTGCCAACGGCGGTGTTTTTCTTGTACGTAACCCCCGCGATTGACGAGGGATTACTGTATCTCATTGATTCACACGTAATGATACGCGGAGTGAAGGATAGTCTACCATCATGTAACTGCAATCATTCCAGTGTCATCTTGCTTCCGCTGGACCGGGATACTTTTCTTACATCTCGGCATGCATTTAAATTGCTCCTGGAGGGAGGATTTAAGAAGCAACTTCGGAGGATTGCGAACTTGACGAGATGCTATTAACGTAGTTCACCTATAAAATGGCGCACGAGATAAACAGCCAGTTGAGACCTGTCTCATTTCAACGTTGTACCATCGTCGATTCAATATTGCCTTGGGGTTGAAGACAATAAATTTAAAATATGCTATGAAATTCTCCGTGATATTTGCTCTTCATTTTCAATGAAACCTAAGAGTGAATTTACCATGTATATATGTATACCTCATAATCATGCAACATCACATCTCACAATCTCAATTTTACACATATTACACTACAGATGGACTATTGTACATCATCTTATCCAGCGATGGCGATATCATGAAAGGGGAAGCCTATAAGCATATAAATGAATGTGGGATTTGGTTATCGTTTCGAGATTCAGTAACATTATTTGATGATGAGAAAAACCAACAACCATAGTAAGCGGCATGTTCAGTACTATTGCTTTATTCTTATTTCTTAATTAATTTTTTTCGAACGAGAGATGTCCATGACCCATATGAGGGTTGCACTGAGAGTTTGTGGCCTCCCCTGGTAACGTATTTTGTGATAGTTTTTGCATTATGTGTTAATGCAACTAAAATTCTCTTCGTTGGTCAACTTTGAAGTGATTCCAGTCATTTATCGAAAAGTAACTGTGTGTGAAACTTTTGGAGCTAGAATTTTTTTAAATAAGTGCAAGTGGAACTGACTTTTGGGAGTATTTTCGTATCATTATCTATTTTTTCTTTCAATGTTTTTATCTGGAAGCATTCGCAAGATTGTCTCCTTGGTGATCTGGGGAATCTTCTGCACCATATTCCACTGTCAAATTTGGTTTTTGCGAATTCCGTCGGGGGGACTTCAGTTCTTGATGAAACACTAGATGCAATGTCTAGGAGAAACAATGACCCAAGCGAATGATGACCATGCAAAGAAACGGGTGATAGCTGGTCCTCGTCAATCCTACCGAAAGCGTCAAGACACTCAACGTTGGATCGGCTTCAGTAAATGTAAACATTGATGATCATCTGGGGTTGTGGAACCTGTTTCCTCCTCCTCAGCCTCTTTCATCCTCCTTCTCAATCTTTATTTACTTCTCTCCCTCTCTCGCTCACTCTCGTTATCAGGATAATGTACATGAAGCACGCCATGGAGTGAATGGAACGTCCTTTTGTCTTCCATTCCCCACTTCAGAATATTGTGATACCAAACAACAACTTCTAAGTCCGGAACACCACCTAATATATATAGACGATCGTGACTGACTGACTGACGCCAATTCTAACCATGTTCTAAAAAGGTTAGAAATCGGAAACTTGGTACACATGACGTACCTTCTGGGACGTAGAGTTCAGAAAAAATTCGAATTTTGAGGTAAATGCCCTGGGGGTACACATTTTGAGGGGAAAGGGTTTTCTTATATATATACAGTATAGTGACAGATGAGGATGGCATTCAGAGAGCCAACTGTTTGTCCTGGGTTCGGTGGTGTAGTAGTAGCATATTTGACGAGCAATCATCAGGTCCGGGTTCAATTCCCGGCCTTTCCTTGGCTGTGCTTTGGCTTCTTTCGCCTTCCAGGTCCCATTCCCCCTAAATGCCATTATTTTTGATTGAGTAAAACGGAGAGACATGGAAAGCTGAAGCCCGACATAGAGGTACATTCCGAGACGATGAGTTCAGGAAAAATTGAGTGAAATTTTATATCCATGCCCTGGGGGATATTTCTTTGGGGGGACGTTTCCAGGTATTTTTTTGTCCTGGCGTATTGAGCTAGTGTAGAAAGATGAAACTTGGTACGCAACTACCTATTGGGATGCTGCAGAAAAATTCAGACTTTAGAAGTAAATGCCATGGGGGCACAAATTTCAAAGGGAGATTTTTTCAACTAATTTTTTGCATCAGTTAATCTGATGAACATGGAAAGCGGAAACTCTGGATGAACGTGACTACTGAGACAAGGAGTTAAATAAAAATGTTTAGTCTCCATACATTCCCTAGGGGAATTTTTTCGGTGGCGATGTTTTAAATGAAAAATTGTTTGGCGAATTATACAGAAATGGAAAGGTGAAACTTGGCACACGTATGAGTGACATAATATTATTGAGTTGAGGGAGTATTCAGCTTTTATGGCGCATTCCCTCCGGGCATAGCTTTTTGGTGGGTCGGCTTTCCAAACGTGTTTTTTTCATCAGCAGAGGGCAAACATCAAAAGTCAAACGTAAAATATTGTAACTTTGTGGCCATGTTGTTCACTGAGGATGGATTTCGGCAAAAAAATGGCACTTTTCGGTTAAAAAGGCAACGACATCGAGACTTTCTTGGAGTCCATGAACATGGAAACGTTTGCTCTACAAAATGCATGCGCAGTATGCACTATAAAGTGTTGCAATTCATGTTCACACGATATCGCATTGCATCTTCCTTTTCTGCGTAGGATTTCCCTTTCTATCTGGCGTTCGTCCTTTCCCAATCTGCACAGCGAAATCGACTCATCGTTGACATGTTATTGATTCTGTTGATGCTGATTGTGAAATGCATTGTCAGCTATGACGCTATTTTGAAAACAAGCATTTCGAAGACATTGTCCAGTCATCATTACTTCAACTTTCTTTCAGGTGAGAAATCTGCCAATGTTTTTCAACGAAGGTTTGGCGAAAAATTGTCAACACATTGAATTACCTCTTATATGCAAGCAGCAAGGTTCCCAGGTACATTTGGAACGGTACTTGATATTTTCACTACAGACGATACCGGGAAATATTTTTGAATTACTGGATACTTTCGACGAAAGTGGCCACCCAACCCAATGTGACTCAGGGTAATTCTGGCACTTGAAACAAAGAGAAGAAAGTACACGTTTTTATGCATAAATAACTCCATGAGAAATCGCCGTCTTTAATGGAAAACTTCCAAAATCTGTTCGTGCGAGTCATGGGGTAGGATTCATGTTGGCCTACCAATCACCTCCCTTCGGCGAGGTTTCGATAGTCCACAACGTTTCAGGAAAATATATATGTCTTTCTAAATATTCAGAAATCCTTCTCTTGTAAGCATTTATTCGACGCACTCCAACAGTCACCATAGCTGATGCCAACATTTAGCACGAAGATATAGAAATGATCCTCATATATACATGTTTCTTATGTAAAAAAAAACGCTGTCATTAAGAAGGATTTTCGAGCGAAAATTTATTCATCATGCTCATGAAATATCATACAAACGGAAAGAAATGGAAAAGCTCATCGAACACATACCAGCATTTCAGGATGGAGGAAAAACTCATCCATACAATTGCATTTCTGGAGTTTATCGTCACACTTCAGATTTTCTTCAACGTTGCATTCCTCGTCCTTCTTGCAGTCAATCCCCCTTCCACCAGGCATTTTTTCCTCTAATCAACGTGATGCTTTGAATCAAAGGCATTCCAATAAGTAGTGTAGAGTATGTTTGCACTTACCACAAAGGATGGTCTTCGGATCCAGCCGATAGTCCTTTGCACACGTGCAAATTTTTGTTTCCTTGTCGCACTGGTTGTGGAGGTTGCAATCGCTATCGTCAGAGCACGATTCGCCCAATCTTTTCCCTCCAGTCACTGTGAATGGATCATCTCAGAATGGCAGTCATGAATATACGTCACTAACTTCATGAAGTACCGAATTTTCCGCTACTGTAGTAGGTTTTAGATTTCTAAGACCACAATTTTTTTCAAATTTTGGTTAGGGCAAGGAATCCGTACCGCACATGAGGATGTCTGTGTCAAAAATGTATCCGTCGGAACAGTCACACTTGAGAAGGGAAGGATTGCAGAAAAGGTGTTCGTCTGCACGGCAATTCCTATGTTCCTGGCAAGGATCTCCAATAGCTCCATCACACGGGTTGGACGTCGTCGTCGTTGTCGTAAATGCTGCGGATGGTAAAAGTATGGAACACGGTGAAGAGGGTTTAAAAGCAATGGCTACGGGGGCAAATCTTCCCCTCTGCTTTTTTACTGTCTTTTGCCTCAACTTTTTTTTTCCTACCATCCATCAAGATGTTCAGTGAGAATACAGAATCTCCTATAAAGATTTTTTCGTCCCTTTCGAATCTCATTAATTGAAACGTTATGCATTTGTAGGTTCGGTGATGGTGAAAATTGCTTACTTGTGAACAACTGGAGCAGGAAAGATGTATTATAGTGTAAGAGCTATTTTAGTATCTACCGTGTTAGGGACCGTGTGGACAAGTTGTTGAAGCGAAACCTAGGAAAAAGCATGAACAAAAATTGATTTCAGTTTAAAAGTATGCCGAAAGTATTCCAGACGTAGATGGAAGAGGCAGTTTTACATTTTGCTTGCAAGTAAATGTTATCGAATGCTACTGTGTCTTGCTGCTGGAAAGCTTAATCGTGGTAAAAAAGACAGTCCGTTTGAGAGCATAAAATTTGCAAAATCTGTGAGACGCACCTGAACCAAAAATGGCAAAAGTTAGGATAAACAATGGCGATACATCATATCTTCTTAATGAGATATAATTCTGATTTGGAATGAAAGGGTTTAAGCCACATTCAGCCCCTTCCAGCGCACCTCTTTCTGCATCTAAGCATTATAAGCATCCTATGTATATCCAAAGAACGACCGTTTTTAGTCTCATTCCCATCTCTGAACAACTGTACTGTTCATGGACGAATTTTGCATGACCCATGGCTTTATGGGAGGTGGTATCAATATAAAATGTTCATGACGTCACATGACGTCACGAATTTCATTGTCGCACTTCAGATTTCCATATCCGTTGCATTCGTTGTCCTTCTTGCAATCGTTCCCAAGGCCACCAAGGATTTTCTCTGTCAAGAAGTAAGCTGGTTTTTAGCAAAATAATTCCCAAAGTAGTAGGTTTTCGTACCATACCAACCATAAGAAGGTTGCAGTTCAGAGACAGCATTTTGATCGTCTCCACTAATTTACATTTGGCAACTGACTTTTTGGGCCACACGGTATTAAATTGTATAAATAAAAACTCAGGAAATCAGAGGAGATGCAGATGGGAATAAAGTATGTGTAATCGAAAGTGAATAGAGAGAGTTTTAAGTCAACAGGAAAGCTTGGCGCCTGTATTGCACAACAATCCTTACAACAAGGGTTAATCTTGGGAATGAACCAAAAGGGTGACTAGAGAGGGAGAGAGAGGAAAATATACCTTCGTTTTTAATAGTAGAGAATATTCGAAAGGGGCCTATTTCTTGTCGGGCGAGCATGTCTACCCAAGCTTCTCCGCCCTCAACGATCACCATTGTGTTCTCTGGGACAGGGTAGTCAAATGTAGCCAAGACTGTTTCCTCATTTCCCGCTGGGTTGTCATCCTTGTAGCCGTAGCCAATCCTCAAAAGCAATGATCTATTTGAGAAATTCCCGAAATCCTCTGGAGTCAAGAGAATCTCGATCGTGCTAGCCGGACTGCTCCCGAAAACATTCCACAGGCATTGCTACAAGTTGAAAATCACCAGGAATGCTGTAGGAGTCGCTGATTATGATCACAAATTTCTATAAGGAATTCCACAACATTATGCAGCTGATAACAATATGCCGCTCTCAATAACAACGGAAAAATGCAGTATTTCCTATTATTTTATCGGGTTTATTGGAGGAAATAAATAATGGTATATGGTCCTCGGAATTGATATTGGTGCGGGTTGCATTTACTAAGCCATCGATTTTGTTAAATTTTGGAAATCTCAATCATACACATATTACACTCCAGATGGACTAATGTAGATCATCTTATCCTGCGATGGCGATACCATCAAAGGGGAAGCCTGTAAAACATAAAAATGAATATGGGATTTGGTTACCGTTTCGAGATTCAATAACATTATTTGATGATAACAAAAACCAACAACCATAGTAAGCGGCATGTTCAGTACTATTGCTTTCTTATTTCTTCATAATTTTTTTTCGAACGAGAGAAGTCCTTGACCCATACGAGGGTTGCACTGTAAGTTTGTTGTCCCTCTGGTTACGTATTTTTGTGATAGTTTTTGCAGTTGGTGTCAATGCAACAAAAATTCTCTTCGTAGGTCAACTTCTAAGTGATTCCAGTCATTTATTGAAAAGAAACAGTGTGTGAGCTAGAATTTTTTAAATAAGTGTTAGTGGAACTGACTTTTGAGAGTATTTTCGTATCATTATCTATTTTTTCTTTAAATGTTTTTATCTGGAAGCATTCGCAAGGTTGTCTCCGTGGTGATCTGGGGAATCCTTTGCACCATATTCCACTGTCGAATTTGTTTTTGTGAATTCCGTCGGGGACCTTCAGTTCTTGATGAAACACTTGATGCAAGTCTAGGAGAAACATTGACCCCAGCGAATGATGACCATGCAAAGAAACGGGTGATAGCTGGTTCTCGCCAATCCTGCCGAAAGCGTCAAGACACTCATCGTTGGATCGGCCGCAGTAAATGTCAACATTGATGATCAGCTGGGGCTGTGGGACCTCTTCTGCCATTGGGTACCCCAAAAAATGACAGAGGCCCAGAAAGTGGCTAGTTTTGGTTCGTGTCGTTTCATTCTTTGAAAGGATAAATCAGAACAGTCTAAAACTGTTTCTGAAATTGTGACAACTGAAAAAACCGGAATGCATAACTATGATCCAGAATGAAAACAATGATCTTCAGTTTTGGTGCACCCAGAAGAGCACATTTCAGAAGAAAATATCCACAGGATATTTGCCAAGATTGGCTTGTCACTTATAAGAACTGCCTCTTGATTTTTGGGGACAGATAAAAGTCACATGCTTCACCTCAGTGAAATAAAGTTTCTGTAGCAGACCTGGCCTACCGGCACTAGTCCGTTGTCATCAATGCATGGTTCCAGGATTCCATCGGTCCATGTGATATTATGCGTGCATCCTTCCTGGAGTGAATCACAAAATGGTGGAATTCGTGTCGCTCCCGAGCCTGCGCAAAGTCATATACCGCAGTGCCTTCCAATTTTTAAACGTTATTGTAGTCCAATTCCAACCACACTTGTCTAACAAGGAAAAATATGGAAAAAGGAATGAAAACCATCATATGAGAAAAGTTCAGGATTGATGGACACAGAAATTCCCCGTTACACGGCCATCGTCGTCCATGGGACCCTCTAGTTCTCTCCTCATAAAAGAATCAAAGGGAATGCATGGATATCACGTCTGCTTAATGAGAAATCACATGGCTGTTTTGCCCTTCCTTCACTTTCAATCGTTTCACAGCAGTTGCCTTCTTTAAGCCTTTTTTTGCCGATGAATTCGATACTGAGTCATGTGAATCGCCAAATCTAAGCAAAATGAAAGGAAAGTTAGTATTTATCCCTTGATGTTATGAGGAGCCTCAAGATAAAAAAAATTGGTTCGACGTTATTCCTTGGCGTAGTAACGAGATGCCTTTAGAATCTATGTTCTTTATGATGTCATTAAGTCATTTGGGAAAAGACTGGCTTTTTAAGCTGAGGAAGCGAATCCATCAAAACCTCGCATGACTTGTCTCTTCTGCCCATTGCTCTTGAATTATTTCTCCTGTTATAGGTTTTCCCTGAGAACTGTTCAAATCACAGCGGATTAAAATAAACGTTTTTAGTTATAATACTCCAAATGTAAGCCTCCCGGCCTAAAATCGAAGAGAAGCTGTATTGAGAATCATTCAACAAAACGTTGGACGTATGTACGAGAGGCGGAATCAGAAGTCCCACGAGACTCACTGACGCTGAAGAGCAGAGGGAGCAGGGAGAGGAAGAAGGCTCTGAAAGCCATATTGTGCCCCACGGAAGCAGTGCTCTTCATTTGCCTTCCAACGAGCTGAATTATCTCACAAGCTTCTGTGGGATGTGATTTGGGGAAGTCCTTCTGGTCGCAGGGGGTCCTTCAGGTCGAGTGGCTTATCTTGGGATTCTCCTGAAGGGTCAACATGATAAGATGTTGGCCTCCCAATGAAAGCCTGAGACTTGTCATTTTTAGACGACGGCGTTGCGCCGGAAGCAAGGACTGACATTTTGGGACCGTTTCAAATGAGAACAGATGACGTAAAAAAATTAACAAATTCCATTTCTGCTGGATATTAGAACTTTACTGATAAAACTTATTTGTTAATTCATCTACGCATTCTACGAAAATATCCAGGCAGCACGCCTCGCTGGGCGTGTGGTATTTTCTGCGTGTGGACTATCATGAAGTAGCAGCGTAATGGGTTGCCCATGTGACACTTCGGTGCTAGAGCGGCAGCAAACAAATTTTTAATATGTTGGCAGGCTAAGCATGACGGAAAATCGAAAAATTAAGTTTCAGACAAGTGACACGAGATGGCACCTCGGTAGTCGCTATTTCGGCGGTGTCAGGAGGTGACTCACTTCCCAATCATTGTAATGAGATACCAGATCTTTTCCCTCCGACAACTTGGAGGGAGATACTGGAATTTCTCGATTTCGTCCTTCAATTGGGTCCAAGTATATTCCCAGAAATATTGACCTTTTAGGAGCCTCATAAAGTACCGATGTGCCGGAGAATGACTGATGAAGAGTCTCGAATGCTATGCAGATTGAGGGTTGACGGCAGCAGGAAGTTCGATTAGAGGGCAATAAGTCAAATCGAATCAAGGGCTCATGAAATATGCAAGAAACCAAAAGCAATTTTATGCTCTGACGGTCTAGAGCGAGCACCCAAGGGTGAGTCAATCGGAGTCGACAGGAGTACCGACTGTTTCAGCCGATTCGATTCGCTTTTCGCCACTTACTTTCATCGCTGCAGCCGAAACACCAGATCGAATTAGATCCCACTCGGTCTCTACATCAGATATCTAGTGAGGCGATCTGAAAAATTTTCGCCGATTACCCTAGCCAACTCGTCTCGAGGGGCTTCCTACCTCACCCCATTTTGCAACGCGTTTGGTTTTCAGGTTCGCTCGTACCTGGAGTTTGCCAGCCACTTGAAGTTGGTTGGTGCTCAGTTCGTTCTCTAGGTCGTTTGCCGCTTTGTTATGCTCCTCGTTTGCCCTCAGGGAATCGTGCCGAAAAGACGCTATGGCCGGAGGCAAGCCGACTAGTTTAGACGAAAATAAGGTTGAGTTACATCCGGCTACATCTCAACATAGGGGAGGGGGCTCTAAAGGCGATCACGTCACTGGTATACAATCTCCTTGGCTGAACTTTCGTCTCTGTTGAAGTTTCCTTTCTCGCATTTAGTACCGGAAATATTTTATGATCAACCTCTACATACAGAGGCGATCTATCGTATTAGATTTCTGTCTGCCTACTCCTGCTCATAGAGGTAACAAAGGAGTAGGTTGTAGTACTTCTACGACTATAGTAAAGCATCGTTCATTTTTCCTGGATGGACTGTGCCCCCTTAACGGGAGTCTAGAAGTACTGCTCGCTTTCCTGAGATATGAACTGAGATGGGAGGATGACACTAATATCGAGAACATCTGCATCACAGGCTTGATTGAAGCTCTACGAGGTGAATATTCAAGCTCTGAAGGAGTCATTCCAACTTTAGGGCTAAAGGGTGATCTTGACTTGGAAACTGAGACCAAAGAAACCATTAATGAAGAAGGCTTTAGGTTTTTAGCTGGTAACCTTGTACCTGGCACTGGGCACTACTGATCAGGCAAGAAAATAGCGGAATGCATCTGACTGGGTTGGTACCATGACAACGTTGAGTTAATAATGTAATAACGTTGAGTATTAGGTTTTTAGCTGGTAACCTTGTACCTGGCACTGGGCACTACTGATCAGGCAAGAAAATAGCGGAATGCATCTGACTGGGTTGGTACCATGACAACGTTGAGTTAATAATGTAATAACGTTGAGTCAACGTTAATTCACCTTGAGTGTGCTACTTGGGAACGGGAGGGATCCCAAAACAACCCGGTATTGTGTCATCTTTCGCCGAGATTATCCAATCGAAATTGCAAGTCAGCCATGAAGTAACCCGAATATTTACGAGTACGCAGCTGTTACTTACGTTTGAGCGGTTACTTATTCGCTTAATACATTTTGAGTTTCTCAGCAAGAACAAGAAAATGAGGAAATGGAAGAAGTTGCTTCTTTCGTCGAAGTGGTGAGGTGAGAATAAATTCCTGGTGCTCACGAAAATCACACCATTTGCCATAATCATAACTAAACAAATTCCCTTCCTTTGATTTGGGGTTACGGCAACACAGAACGAGGAAGTCTGCCCAGGAGCGCATATTTTCATATCCATTTCAAAAGGGCGAAAGACCCATGTCGACAATTTCCGTAAAAATTTCTTTTTTCACATTATTTGAGCCAAAATATCGCTCACCCTTGACGTCCCTAAGGGTAAATTGGTGAGCAACCCGTGTAATCCAAAGAAAATCAGCATACCGACAAGCCCAGCCAAATGAGAGCGAAAATCATCGTATAATGGTTAAAATCAACAAATTATTTGAAAGCGTGTGGAATGACACCCCTTCCCATCAAAAAATTCAAACTCCACGTATTCCCCTCTGAGAGCGTCTCGAGGAACGAAATTGGACATGCTTCTTCCCCTCACAACGCAGAATCGTTCCAGAAAATTTGAAGCTTCGGGGTTGTGGAGACCACTGATTCTCGTTTTTTGACAATGTGAATTTTATTCCTTTTTTCTCACCCCTGGGGTGTTTTCGAAAAAAGTATTCCATTCAAAAGAAATACTGTACAGTATGTTGCCTTGTAGATCACGAAAAGTATTAGGTTTTTAGCTGGTAACCTTGTACCTGGCACTGGGCACTACTGATCAGGCAAGAAAATAGCGGAATGCATCTGACTGGGTTGGTACCATGACAACGTTGAGTTAATAATGTAATAACGTTGAGTAAACGTTAATTCACCTTGAGTGTGCTACTTGGGAACGGGAGGGATCCCAAAACAACCCGGTATTGTGTCATCTTTCGCCGAGATTATCCAATCGAAATTGCAAGTCAGCCATGAAGTAACCGGAATATTTGCGAGTACGCAGCTGTTACTTACGTTTGAGCGGTTACTTATTCGCTTAATAAATTTTGAGCTTCTCAGCAAGAACAAGAAAATGAGGAAATGGAAGAAGTTGCTTCTTTCGTCGAAGTGGTGAGGTGAGAATAAATTCCTGGTGCCCACGAAAATCACACCATTTGCCATAATCATAACTACACAAATTCCGTTCCTTTGATTTGGGGTTACGGCAACACAGAACGAGGAAGTCTGCCCAGGAGCGCATATTTTCATGTCCATTTCAAAAGGGCGAAAGACTCATGTCGACAATTTCCTTGAAAATTTGTATTTTTTCACTACAGGGGCATCCGCCTTGAACTTTTCAGCACCCAAATCCTCCCGACCTACTCCCATCCCATGCATTCCCTTCTAGAATTCCCGGTTCCCTGCAGTGTGGCAGGTTGCCCCAACTTGTTGGAAAAAAATATTCCATTTGTAATGCACTTTCGGCCAGAAAAATGTCCTCATAAGTGATACTTGACATGCACAAGCGGAATATTTTTTTTCCAGCAAGATGGAACGCCCTACCATACTGTTCTCATTTGTCTTAAGTGACTGAGAGAGAGATTCGTTCGGTGGATCATTTCTCACGGAGATGACATTGAGTGGCCGGCACAATCCCCAGACCTCAGACCACTCGACTTTTACCTGTAAGGATACAGCAAGAATGAACCCTTCAGGACATGCCAGATAATGCAGAACTCAAGGGAACGAGTCCACGGGCAGTTCGAAGCATTTCGCAGGAAGTATTGAATGCAGCAGTACAAAACTTCTCTCGACGTCTTTGAGGTTGATCTGCAGCTAGAGGTGTTCATTTTGCAATTGTTTTCCACTGGAATAAAAATGTAGTTTCTCTGCGACTTAGTTTTTGTTTGAATTGAATGTTCATTATAAAAAAGAAGTTATGGCAATTAAAAGTGGTAAACATTTTTGTGATACACCCTGTACTTCAAATTATCTCAGCATAGGAAGAAGAAGAAGGAAGGAGGAAGAGAATGGAGCAGTCGAGGCAGGTGTATCCAAGTGACGTGACTTGCCCGACGTCGACGCGTGAACCATCGAGGACTGCATCCAAGTCATTTCTATTTATTTATTTATTTTTAATCATATATCATAACGATGAGGCTGACTATCGTATGAACGAGCCGGCTTTTCAATCGACCAGGCGTAGGTTCAAGACCGCTACAGTTAGGCGCTATGGACATGAAACGGGTCGAAACGCGTCAACCGAATAGGCATTGTGAACCCTCGATATAACGTCACTGTCGGTCGACGCGGATTTTGACGGTATAACAAGGGTGGCGCTATATCGAATGACCCGCAGTATGCTTGTGGTGACGATACTGAAATCTCTGAAAGGTATATTGAGAAAAGGATGTGCCTATGATTCAATCTTTATTCCCCTTAGATAATCTACACTTTTTCCTACTTACTTACTGTTGATTCCATGACTGATTCACCTCTCACGGTTGCAACATACAAGCAGCTGTGTATAGTACTGGATTACGGTTGTGGCAAGTATGCTCCTTCCTAGCCAAAAATCGAGGAGTATTTATATGGGAAAAAGGATGTTTGTTCAATTGTTGAGAGTTGGCAGATGGCGGCTTGTGAGGGTGGCGCTTTAATAGCGAATTGCCTATGATAAGCTCATGGGGAATATTTGTTCTCAGGAAAGAGATGGCGATAAGGGAGGGTGGCGGTATATTGAAGGTTGGCTAATCGAGTATCGCTTCCCTTGACTCAGGCCCGTAAATGGACCTCAATGGCTCCTATTTCGGGGTCTGCGACATAAGGTCTAATCATGAATAGTCCAATAGTCAAAACGTCCGCACTATAATTGGTTCACAACAAGAAGGTCCAAGACCAGATCGGCTACAGGTCAGAAGGAGCAATTGCATAAAAGCCCAAAGTTTATTTTCCGCCGTCTACGAGAGAAGTTCCTCCTGATAGCCGTCAAAATTGCACATTGTCGACGTTTCTACGGAGATACTGCATTGATTCACGGTTTCAATAATCTTGTACTATTGACCTGATTCTGATGTCTTCTTGAATTTCTATTCGGCGTCTCTTCTTTGGATGATACCCTGCCACTACTCGATCTAGTTCCCTCTCAGTGTTGGCTTGTTCTTTCTGCAATTCCTGAATCAGAAGGAACAGGCTGATATGTGATTCCTTGATGAGGAAATTAAGCCTCTTATGCAAACCTTCGAGATCATTCGTTGTTCTTGGTTCATCTTTAAGTACTCTGGTCCGGACTTCATCTTTCTTCCTCGCAACAGTATATGAATACCCACCGTAGCAGAGAAGTTGGGATCTCAATGGTAATATCTGAGACACGATATCGTCCAGACATTGTAAAACGTAGGGTCGAATACTGAATGCATAACTTTATATGTTCTGTTTCCCTGCGTAGGTTCGATAATATAGTCTGTTCGAATTCCTGTTTTTTCTCTGCGATGCCGTCGGCAATCCAGTACATATTCTCCTGCTTGAATCATATTTTTTGCTCAGACGAACCTTGGAACATTTAAAGAAGTGGTATTTAGACAAAATGGCAGTTAGACCAAATGTCATTTTTCCCATTTGTCCATTGTACCTTAATACCATTCGACCATTTGTCTTTAGACGATATGACGCGAACCCCTTATTTCCCCATAACTAGTACGAGAGGAGTCGGTATGCTGGAAGACCGTATAGGCCTCGTTTAAAGATCGTAGAGGACCCAGTCTCGAGTGAACTCGAACGCGAAACGCCCGAGTAATCTGTCTTCGACCTCCAGCTCATCCTTTACATCTACTTCTAGCTCGGTTCAAGGCCTGAAATGAATAGCAGTAACTTAGGCAACGCTCTCCGGGGAAAAGTATAACAACCCACGATACGTTAAAGCCTTACGCAAGGGTAACTGACATTCTCAAAAGGTAGTTGGGTAAAATTAAGTCGCATTGGTATACGTATGCATAGAGGGAAAAAAAACAGTAAGGAACATTTTGTTTTCCATTAAAAAAAGATTGGCTTAGCTGGATAGCAGTTCATCATCGATTGCATCACTATTTTGGGATGAAACTGTTCAGAAGCCCCTGCGAAATGTCAAAAATAAAGCATGAAAAATATAACTCCAATAACGTAGTTCCGTTTAATAAGGGTTAATCTAATCTTTATCCGAAACCACTTTCTCTCGGGCTTCAAAGTACCACTGTCAAGCCTTCAAAAATTGACTGGGGCGCTGGGGATGGAGACGAAAGGAATCATTCTGCCATTTGGAACACCGGATCTCATTAATTATCATAAAACTCATTTACGTTTCTGTCTAAATTATTTGAATCTATTGAAGCCCGGAGGGGCAGCAGACGGAGCAATTCCACCACGCGTAACATTATGAAACCATCTGTTTACTTTTCCTTGTTCTTATCTTCGACGATCTGGGCCACAATCTTCACTCTGGCCTTGAAATGCAGACAACCTATTTCATATCTAGTTCTTCTTGATGACTTCGTTCCTCCTGTCATCATGCACCAGATAAGCTTATCTCTCGCCTGGATTTTATGATGATAAACAACTTCGCATTACCTACACTGTAAAAAAAGAGGAAATCTCTCGGAAATTTTCGAGTAAATCATTACCGTCTGAAGTGCGGATAAAAGTTACTGCGTGAAAGCGGGAAGCGATTTTTTCCACTCTTCTCTCATGTATTGATGCTGTTCAGTAAAAAACCTGGAACCACTCAAAGCGAGAAAAGTATCAGGAGTCTTTTATTTTGTCATAGTGAATTTAAAGTGAATTTAAATTTCTCTTATTCCCGGATATTTTCCCCTATTTCTAGTCGAAATCGGACACTCTCTTTGAGGAAATAATTTTTATCGTCTTCCCCTGAGGCTTAAGGATTTCCCCGCCGTATTCAGAGATTCCTCAATTTCATTCATTACTCGATGTTCACTTTCCAGTCCGAATGCTCTTTTCCTTTCAGCGGGCTTATTATACGTCAGATTAAATTGTTCCTCATGTTTAAAATGATTGTGACACTCTCGTCCCTCTCTCTGGGTTGTGGGCGTTTTAATCCTATAACTACCGTCCTGGGTCCAATGGCCTCTGGTACAAAAATTTAGCCGTTTTCGTCGGCTGTGTGGTAAACTCGTCCGGTAAAGCTCATTAAAGTCCTTCTGTACACTGCCACTAACCCGTTCCATAAAACTTATCTAAGAAAATCTTACTTCTTTACTTTGTTTCTCAATTAGTAAATGGGTAGGTCTAAGACCAAGAATGCCCGATTCAAAAAAAATCACTTACAGACCTGATCAAAAATAACCGAACGGGGCTGAGGAACGGAGCCAGATCAACAGTTGTGGTCATGTGTGCGAACAGAACACGTTGGGTACTGATATCCCGTAAAGTTTATGTTTTACTGTTTGAAACCATTTTTCGGAGCAATCGATAATAATTATACTTCACTAGGAAGAAACGTCCAAAAAGACCGACCGATGTGGCGGATGAATTGGGAAGGGGAGGAAAACGGAAGACCACGGGAAAGGAAGATGAGATGATTTGTCCAATGTCCATCGATCGTCCACCACGCCGCCGGTCTTTTTGAACGTTTTGATCCAGTGATGCGTCACCGACTTCGAGCAGCCAGCATGCTTTGCAGCCGAAGCCAAAGAAAGCTTGGGACCAAGCTCATAGGTACAGAGGACAATAATTTCCCAAAGCTACTTCATCGTTAGCACCGTGATTATTGAAAATTGTATAATTATTATCGATTGCTCCGAAAAATGGTTTCAAACAGTGAAACATAAACTTTACGGGTGATCAGGACCCAACGTGTTCTGTTCGCACACATGACCACAACCGTTAATCTTGCTCCGTTCCTCAGATAGACCCGTTCGGTTATGTTTGATCAGGACTGTAAAATACGAGTTCCGTTTGTAGAATGACTGTTTTGTTGGGGGAATGGGTTCATTTCGTAAAATTAAAAGTAGTACCTTCGTAGAAATATAAATAATTAAAAAGCCTTGCGTTGCGACTCCTCATGCTGACGGCCTCTACAGGGTAGCCCGCAAAAAGGAGCCCCAGGTTTTAGGCGTTTAATGAAGTACTGCGAAAACCATTTTTCAAAGGCTATTCCCCTATTCCCCTTTCTTCGATCCCCCCCCCCTTCCCCTCTCTACCTGAGTCACTAACGTTAGGCGTAGACCTTATCCATGGGCTGTCTTCAAGGTGAGGCATATGCCTACCGTCTTCCGTTTAAAATAATCTCACCGACTTACGGGAGCAATTAGACCTATAAGGATCAATTCCGGGGTCTTCGAGATATATCGGTTAGGATGGGTAACGTTAGGTTTATCTAGAGTTCCTCGAACGCTCTTAACTGGGTCTGAGGAGAGAATGCCTCCGGGATTGAAAAGCGTGCTGGATGCCATCTTGTTAACTGAAGGATGTCCGTGTACGATTTCTCCGTATCACACAACATCGATTGGTCACTGCTAACCACTGTTTCAATCTCAGCTCATCTCTTAAGTTCAGTACAAAAACGTCTCATTAATAAAAAAAAACACAAGACCGAGACACTAGTACGAAGGCAGAAGCAGTCATAAATCGAACTTAACTCCAGTACGATATCTGGCAACACTGGGGGAAGAAACTGGAGCACCCATGTAAAGCCTAAATAAACGACAGATAATTTCATTTTTCCTACCGAAATGATGCATTGCAAATAACAACAAGGACACTTTTCGTGATCTACAAGGCAACATACTGTACAGTATTTCTTTTGAATGGAATACTTTTTTCGAAAACACCCCAGGGGTGAGAAAAAAGATATAAAATTCACATTGTCAAAAAACGAGAATCAGTGCTCTCCACAACCCCGAAGCTTCAAATTTTCTGGAGCGATTCTGCGTTGTGAGGGGAAGAAGCATGTCCAATTTCGTTCCTCGAGACGCTCTCAGAGGGGAATACGTGAAGTTTGAATTTTTTGATGGGAAGGGGTGTCATTTCACACGAACTCAAATAATTTCTTGATTTTAACCATTATACGATGATTTTCGCTCTCATTTGGCTGGGCTTGTCGGTATGCTGATTTTCTTTTGATTACTCGGGTTGTTCACCAATTTACCCTTAGGGACGTCGAGGGTGAGCGATATTTTGGCTCAAACAATGTTGAATTCGCTTGAATATGACTGTGATTTACTCAAGGCACCGTATAGAGCTCTGAAAAATCTTTCTAGCGATATATGACATGGCTACATTCGGCCACGAAGAAAAGGTGAATTTTTCTCATATGAAACTTTTGACATGCTTTTTTTCCGAACAACAAATCATACGATGATGTTTCAATTAGTAACTTGACCAGAGCACAAACATGCATGTAGAAGTAGCACCTACTTCTACATGCATGTTTGTGCTCTGGTGGGTTTGAAAAGACTGAACATGAGGGGAGCATTATCTCGATCATTCCTTTACCTCCAGAGCTTGCCACTTGTCGGTAGGATGCCCCGAAAAAACGTTCACTGAAGAAATGCCCACGGAAATAATGCCCATAGTAAAAACGCCCACAAGAAAAAATGCCCACGAATAAACGCCCATACCTGCAAAGTACGAAAAAATTATCACATGCATATTTTCAAATATCTCTTGCGGCTTCTTTTTAAAAACGAATGCAGTTTAATTTTCCAAACGTGATATACAGTATAACCATTGAATACATTAAATATATCACATCTATCAACGTAAGAAATCATGAATATGAAGAAAATTCCCAAGATTCCAGAACGATTCAACGTTGGATCAACGAAAAGAGTATTATTTCCGGAAATGCAAAGGAAAACGTGAGAAAAAAGTCACTTGAGATAAGATCTGTTGCGTGGGATTTTACTGCTAATTCGCCTGTCCTTTGGACCGATTTCAATAGCAATGGAGTAATTGAAGTGTGACGTGCCACGTTTGACATGAGAAGGTCTGGTTGCCTACAATTATCTTGGAGGTAAGGGCGTATTGATCCCGAGGAAGGCGGAAAGATAGGTTCCATTTTTTTTTACAGGACACTGACAACTCTTGATTGACAATCCCCTCCTACCCACTGTGAAGTATGAGGAGATCATGAGGTCATTGTTCGAAGTATCTTCAAACGGATGATATATAAATACGGTGTCTTAAGCTCATTCATTTCACTTCAAGTAACCATGGAGTTCATCTCGAACCAGAAAGGCGGACGGAAAGTTATCTTCGAAGGCTTCATGTATGTGAAGCACTCCCAGAAAAGCAACAAAATCCGGTGGCGCTGTGCCCTGCGGTCCCTATCTTAGACTCACGGATCATTGTCTTTGGGTCAAATCAGTGCCTGCAACTTTTGGCGAACAGCAACAAGTGGTTCATTCAAATAAAAATAAAAATAAAAACCAGAAAAAAATCATTTCAAGTAGGCATTTTTTCGTACTTTACAGGTATGGGCACTTTTTCCGTGGGCATTTTTTCCTGTGGGCATTTCTTCAGTAGGAGTTTTTTCGTATATTCCAGTGCGGTCGTAGAACATTAAGCCTATCCAGAGTGCCTCGAATCGTCTCGACACGTTCTGAGAAGAAAGTACCTTTAGAAAGCATGACACACGAGCTGGGTGCCATCATGTTAATTTAGGGAGGTCCGATGAGATATCACCGTATTCTACCAAATTCATCGGCCGCTGCTAACCATCGCTTCAATCTCAGTTCATCCCATGAAGTTAGCACAATAATGCCTCCTAAAAAAAAAGGGAAGATCCAGATAACGATACTAAGACGGAAGAAGTCATGAATCTGGCATAACTAAGGAACGATATCCGGCAACACTGGAGGACGGGACTGGACCCATCGCGCCAAGCCTAAATTAACGGCATCTAATTTCATTTTTCATGGCGAAATGGGGCACTGGAAACAAAGAAACACTTTTTGTCACCTACAGGTCGATTGTTTGGTTGGTCTCTTTCCTCCAAGAACTTCCCAGGAGCGGCTTCCAAGGGGGCAGAAAAAAAAACCGGAACGAAATTCTCATCTCGCGAGAGCGAGATTCAGTGGTCTCCGCAACCCCGGGGAGATGGAGCTTCAAATTTGCTGGAGCGATTCTGTGTTGAAAGAGGAAGAAGTATACCAAATTTCGTTCCTGTTGATGTTCTCAGAGACAGGTTGAATTTTGTCGCCGGAAGGGGCTGAAGAAAGGTAATGGGCGCTACCGCGCCCATTGATTCCCTTCTCTTTTTTTTGGATTGAATGAGTGGCCTCTCACCTTCATTTACTACTAGTAAAACATTTAAGTTGCTCGAAGCTGAAAGATCTGTAGGAACAAGGAGAATTCATTCCTTACTTTGGTAAGAAAATGGTGTAGTCATTTGACTAAAGCTGTCAGGCAGGAATTTCGAACGATGAGATCAGCATGCTTACCAAGGCTTCACCGCCGGTAAAATAAATAAATTCCTTATCTGTCAATTTTCAGCTGCGATACCCAGGAAACAATAATTCAATGGCAGCGAAGATGATTATCCTTAGAGAAAGGGATTGAGAAGAAAAAAGGGTACATTCATCGTTAGAACGTGAAAACTGGCAATAAGACTGAAATCTGAAAGCATTTTGTTTCAAAATGGATTGCTCTGACCGGGGGAGAGTTTTATTTTTCTTCGAGTAACATAAAAGGTAACATAAAAGTTAGGCTCCCATACATACCAGCACCATACGCTATCATAAAAAGGCGATGCTGCTCTTGCAAGGATATTTTTGTCTTATAGTGTGGCAATGTCCAAGCGATAAAACTTCATCCGTATCCCTATCTTCGCCACATTCAACAGTCACAATGGATGTGGTCGTAATTCTTGTTACCATCCTGAAGCAGGCAACGAGGGAAGCAGCAGATATGATCGCTAACGATCTTCCTCTTGAAATCGCGCCATCTTGCTGTCGTGTTCGGGGAATCTCTCTCATGACTTCATGCTTTCAAGAGCATCTCTACTTAATATTAACAAATTGATCTAAGGACTGAGACAGAATGAGGGCATCGTCTTTCTTAATTCATAAAATTTTCCTGAACTGAACAAAGACATTGAAGAGAATAGGCAAGATGTGTAGCAACCGAGTTGCCAGAAACCGTCAGAAATACAGAGTATACTGGGGCAGCCGAGACACTCTCCTCCTTATTTTATATCATTTGCAGCTCATATTATTCGTATGAGAGGGAATAATTTTGCGCAATGGATTATTTCAGAGAATGATGATAAGGGTCCAGTAGAGAATGCAGAAGATAATGAAGCAGATGGGGAAGAAGATTCGGCTTTTTTCGTCGATGAAAATGGCTATTTTTTGAGGAGTCATTTCCTTGAATGTCATTTCCTTCTTGGCTTTCTTCTTTTCTTTCTCTTCTTGCGCCAGACGCCATTTTTCTTTGACCCAGTCCATCGATATCACGCTCATCTATCAACAAGGCGAATCATGTTTAATCGAATGGAGAACAATTATGGAATCGCTTTGTGGCAGTTCTATGGAATTTCGTTCGTAGAGGCATGAAGGGGGTTCGAACTTTCACGTTACTTCAGATAATTTAAAGAGGGGAAATTCAGTGTGCGGTTAACAGAATTTCAAAAATGCTCTGAAGTTATTTGACTCCATCTTTTCATGCATTACCTTTCCCTCACCCTACCTAACCTTACCTTCTCTTTCCTGAGCCATTGGAACTCTTTCAATATTCAAAAAGTACCTACATTTCTTAATAAATTTCGAAGTTTGACTCTTAAACAAATGTTGACGTCTGCTACCACTGAGAAAAGCAATTTGATAGAGCTACGATGCGACGATGACATCGAGAATTCTTAAATGACTAATGAGTAAGGATTCGATGTTCATGTCGGAAAAAAATCCAATATTTTCTGGAAGCAACATAAATACTGCAATAATATTTTTGTATGAAACGAAGAAGGAATTTAATTGCACAAAGAGGATTTACAGACTGGGAAGAGGTCGGTGAGGCGAAAGGGGAGGGGGTGGGAGGGACTGTGCCAGGATGGAACGGCTGGGAACGATCCCCTAGGAGCAGGGATCGACAACCTATGGCTCGCAGGCAGGACTTCATCCGGGCCGCATAGCACGTGAAGAAAAGAAGAGATTTATTTTATATATAATTTATATTCGCTGGTGAGTACTCGCTAGTGAGTACTCGCCAGCGAGTGGGTAAGTGTGGTGTTACATTAAGCGAGTACTCGCTAGCGAGAGCTTACTATTTACTCGCTTCAAATTGCCAGCCATCTATTTCTTGAATGGGGAATTTGCTTAATTGATATTATGTAAATATGTAAATATGTCGATAAATATGAAAAATGTAAGATTGATGACTGCCCGCAAAAAGTAGATGTTCTCATCAGCCACAGTGGATCTAGCCGACATTGTGATGGTACGCCAACTGTCAAAGTGACACTTAGGAGGTCAAAGAAAGTGGAAACGGATATCTTCGATTCTATTTAAAAAAATTTTCCAAAGATCCAAGGGCCATTCAATACATCCTTCAATTATCCCAACCATTTCAGTCATGGAATGGCCATAATCAATCTCCTACAAGTTACACATGGAATCAATATTCACACCTGGCAACGAAGAGATGGAGTAAGCAATTCCTCTGGTGGGATTGGGTCTCTCAGTACTGTTATCTTTCTTGTTACCATTGGAGCTATCTTCTCTAAGAGTCTCTAGAAAGTTGCTTCGTTCATTCGAAGAAAGCTATCAAGGTGATTGGGGCTAGAATCTCTTAGGTCCGGCAGTAAACAATTGTGCTAGATGCTCGTGCGCTTTTGCCATCAGAGGCATCCATCAAACGAACTCTGCAAAATCAACGCAGCTCTTACTTCCCGGCTGAACCTACATATCTGAGGGATCTTCATATTTAAGGCATGTGGGCAACAACGAGTGGCTCAATTCCGCAACCATTCCTTTTCTATGACAATGGTCCAGACGCTGATTCACGGATCATTGTCTTTGGGTCAAATCAGTGCCTGCAACTTTTGGCGAACAGCAACAAGTGGTTCATTCAAATAAAAATAAAAATAAAAACCAGAAAAAAATCATTTCAAGTAGGCATTTTTTCGTACTTTACAGGTATGGGCACTTTTTCCGTGGGCATTTTTTCCTGTGGGCATTTCTTCAGTAGGAGTTTTTTCGTATATTCCAGTGCGGTCGGGGAACATTAGGCCTATCCAGAGTGCCTCGAATCGTCACGACACGTTCTGAGAAGAAAGTACCTTTAGAAAGCATGACACACGAGCTGGGTGCCATCATGTTAATTTAGGGATGTCCGATGAGATATCTCCGTATTCCACCAAATTCATCGGCCACTGCTAACCATCGCTTCAATCTCAGTTCATCCCATGAATTTAGCACAATAATGCCTCCTAAAAAGAAGAGAAGATCCAGATGACGATACTAAGATGGAAGAAGTCATGAATCTGGCATAACTAAGGCACGATATCCGGCAACACTGGAGGACGGGACTGGACCCATCGCGCCAAGCCTAAATTAACGGCATCTAATTTCATTTTTCATGGCGAAATGGGGCACTGGAAACAAAGAAAAGGACACTTTTTGTCACCTACAGGTCGATTGTTTGGTTGGTCTCTTTCCTCCAAAAACTTCCCAGGAGCGGCTACCAAGGGGGGCAGAAAAAAAAAACGGAACGAAATTCTCATCTCCCGAAAGCGAGATTCAGTGGTCTCCGCAACACCGGGGAGATGGAGCTTCAAATTTGCTGGATCGATTCTGTGTTGAAAGAGGAAGAAGTATACAAAATTTATTTCCTGTTGATGTTCTCAGAGACAGGTTGAATTTTGTCGCCGGAAAGGGCTGAAGAAAGGTAATGGGCGCTACCGCGCCCATTGATTCCCTTCTCTTTTTTTGGATTGAATGAGTGGCCTCTCACCTTCATTTACTACTAGTAAAACATTTAAGTTGCTCGAAGCTGTAAGATCTGTAGGAACAAGGAGAATTCATTCCTTACTTTGGTAAGAAAACGGTGTAGTCATTTGACTAAAGCTGTCAGGCAGGAATTTCGAACGATGAGATCAGCATGCTTACCAAGGCTTCACCGCCGGTAAAAGAAATAAATTCCTTCACTGTCAATTTTCAACTGCGATACCCAGGAAACAATAATTCAATGGCAGCGAAGATGATCATCCTTAGAGAAAGGGATTGAGAAGAAAAAAGGGTACATTCATCGTTAGAACGTGAAAAGTGCACATAAGACTGAAATCTGAAAGCATTTTGTTTCATAATGGATTGCCCTGACCGGGGAAGAGTTTTATTTTTCTTCGAGTAACATAAAAGGTAACATAAAAGTTAGGCTCCCATACATAGCAGCACCATACGCTATCATAAAAAGGCGATGCTGCTCTTGCAAGGATTATTTTGTCTTATAGTGTGGCAATGTCCAAGCAATAAAACTTCATCCGTATCCTTATCTTCGCTACATTCAACAATGACAATGCATATGGTCGTAATTCAACAATGACGATGGATGTGGTCGTAATTCTTCTTACCATCCTGAAGCAGGCAACGAGGGAAGCAGCAGATATGATCGCTAACGATCTTCCTCTTGAAATCGCGCCATCTTGCTGTCGTGTTCGGGGAATCTCTCTCATGACTTCATGCTTTCACGAGCATCTCTACTTGACATTAACAAATTGAACTAAGGACTGAGACAGAGTGAGGGCATCGTCTTACTTAATTTATAAAATTTTCCTGAACTGAACAAAGACATCGAAGAGAATAGGCAAGATGTATAGCAACCGAGTTGCCAGAAACCGTCAGAAATACAGAGTATACCGGGGCAGCCGAGACACTTTCCTCCTTATTTTATATCATTTGCAGCTCATATTATTTGTATGAGAGGGAATAATTGTGCGCAATGGATTATTTCAGAGAATGATGATAAGGGTCCAGTAGAGAATGCAGAAGATAATGAAGCAGATGGGGAAGAAGATTCGGCTTTTTTCGTCGATGAAAATGGCAATTTCTTGAGGAGTCATTTCCTTGAATGTCATTTCCTTCTTGGCTTTCTTCTTTTCTTTCTCTTCTTGCGCCAGACGCCATTTTTCTTTGACCCAGTCCATCGATATCACGCTCATCTATCAACAAAGCGAATCACGTTTAATCGAATGGAGAACAATTATGGAATCGCTTTGTGGCAGTTCTATGGAATTTCGTTCGTAGAGGCATGAAGGGGGTTCGAACTTTCACGTTTCTTCAGATAATTTAAAGAGGGGAAATTCAGTGTGCGGTTAACAAAATTTCAAAAATGCTCTGAAGTTATTTGACTGCATCTTTTCATGCATTACCTTTCCCTCACCCTACCTAAACTTACCTTCTCTTTCCTGAGCCATTGGAACTCTTTCAAAATTCAAAAAGTACCTACATTTCTTAATAAATTTCGAAGTTCGACTCTTAAACAAATGTTGACGTCTGCTACCACTGAGAAAAGCAATTTGATAGAGCTACGATGCGACGATGACATCGAGAATTCTTAATGGCTAAAGAGTAAGGATTCGATGTTCATGTCGGGAAAAATATCCAATATTTTCTCGAAGCAACATAAATACTGCAATAATATTTTGTATGAAACGAATAAGGAATTTAATTGCACAAAGAGGATTTACAGACTGGGAAGAGGTCGGTGAGGCGAAAGGGGAGGGGGTGGGAGGGACTGTGCCAGGATGGAACGGCGGGGAACGATCCCCTAGGAACAGGGATCGACAACCTATGGCTCGCAGGCAGGACTTCATCCGGCCCGCATAGCACGTGAAGAAAAGAAGAGATTTATTTCATATATCATTTATAATCGCTGGTGAGTACTCGCTAGTGAGTACTCGCCAGCGAGTGGGTAAGTGTGGTGTTACATTAAGCGAGTACTCGCTAGCGAGAGCTTACCATTTACTCGCTTCAAATTGCCAGCCATCTATTTCTTGAATGGGGAATTTGCTTAATTGAGCCCCTATGTAAATATGTCGATAAATATGAAAAATGCAAGATTGATGACTGCCCGCAAAAAGTAGATGTTCTCATCAGCCACGGTGGATCTAGTCGACATTGTGATGGTATGCCAACTGTCAAAGTGACACTTAGGAGGTCAAAGAAAGTGAAACGGATATCTTCGATTCTATTCAAATTTTTTCTTTCCAAAGATCCAAGGGCCATTCACTACATCCTTCAATTATCCCAACCATTTCAGTCATGGAATGGCCATAATCAATCTCCTACAAGTTACACACGGAATCAATATTCACACCTGACAACGAAGAGATGGAGTAAGCAATTCCTCTGGTGGGATTGGGTCTCTCAGTACTGTAATCTTTCTTGTTACCATTGGAGCTATCTTCTCTAAGAGTCTCTAGAAAGTTGCTTCGTTCATTCGAAGAAAGCTATCAAGGTGATTGGGGCTAGAATCTCTTAGGTCCGGCAGTAAACAATTGTGCTTCCCCAGAGTAGATCTTTTCAAGAGGCAGGGCATCGTCAAACACCCGTCCATTACGCCTCCCCCTCTCTTCCTCTTCACACTTTGCGTACCGCTCACGGAGATCTCCGTTTTTTAATCCTTTCGCGAGTCCTTTTGCCTAGTCTATGGACGCAAAAGTCATGGCCTTGTAGGCATCGAGCTTTAGGCTAAGGCAACTGAGGCTTAGGTCAGAGCGGCGGATCGACGGGGTAAAATGTCCGGTACGAAAATGTGTTAATACCATACCCCACCACGAGGGCAGTAGCGACCACGACGTTGAATGGCGACAGGTATGGACACATTCCGAATTCATAGAAGACACTTCGCGCTGATCTTTACAGCTTCTGTCATGGGAGAAGTGGGGCTCCATCTTGCCTAGAGGTTGCCTTTTAATTGGTTCTTGGTAGCAAATACTCGCCTGAAGTTTGAAATCTTCCAAAGTTGTGACGAGCGCTAGCGAGAGGGGTGTTATACTAAGCGAGTGGCCCTAGCGAGTACTCGCCAAGTGTAACAGGGGCTTTACGTTGCCTCTTTCGTCGAATGTATCCAAGGATTCCAATGTTTTCCCTTCTGTTTTCCATGAGGAAAATATCATGCAACACTCGAAAAGAACTGATTTCTAATGCCAGTCGCATATCAGGGGGAGAAAGGAAAGAATCAGGAAAAAACAAATCAGAACATAGGAATCGAATCCCTAGCATTGAGATTCGTAAATAATTTCCTTTTTTCGTTCCACTCTGAAAGCTTTGAGAACATTGCGTAGAGTTATTTTTGAAAAGAAGCCATTGACGCCATGCGCTGAAAATGTGATGACTTATAGGTCTATAATAAGTCATCATTTACCGCATCAGTTCAATTTATAATAAGAATAGTTCCGGATGAAAACTGTAACTGACCTTTCTCTGCCTGGGTTTGGAAGAGGCAGGCTCATCGCCACCAGTTGAAGTGATCGGCACTGAGATTGTAATATCCTTGCAATCATCTTCTGGCATGTTCAACGTCTCCATGCTGCTTGATGGGGTTACGGTGAAAAACACTTTGTCGAGGCTGTTCACCGACAGCTGATTCGTGTCCACGTCCCGGCCGTGCTGTTTACCCACACACGCAATCTCTTAGAACACAATAATTCCCAATGAAATTGGGAAGGGATAGCTAACTCATATAGGCCCACAGGGCCTATAGTATTAATACATAATATCTTTCAAATCAAAGTTTTAGAAAGATTCAAATCGACATGATAATTTACAATTGGCAGGCAACCCTACGGTATAGCACAATACAGTAGGAGCCTCCTAATGGCGGCGGTTCCCACTCCCTTTTGCGACTACTTTTTTCTTAAATCATCATTTTCTTCTTGCCTTTTTTAAATTTTAACACTCTTATCAGAGTTAGATTTAAAGTGAAATATAGAAAAGAGTAAAGGTTGAAGGTAAGATCAAAGTGTCCACGTGTTGCCATCCGAATATCGATAAGATGGGAAGGGCAGATCTCTATCAGACCATCCGTCGTATTCTTGACGAGTACACCTTTACGCAGGTATGTATACTGTATGCGTAGTGGATCTCTCGTTACAGTATGCATTTTCAGTTCATTGCAAACGTATCGAACATGAAAAGACCCCATGCGCAACACGAAGACTGGTCAAAATACAGCGTGACACAAAAGTCACTTGACAAATGAGAAGAAAAAAACTTTGTCTAAAGTCTTTTTCTGCGACCCCGACTTTTTGCAACATGTGATGTTTACTGATGAATGTCTCTTCTTCTTGGATGGTCATGCTCACACACAGAATGCGCGTTACTGGTCACAGACTAACCCAGCTTGGATGCGCAAATCGAACGAACTTGATGCAGAGAAGATGATGGTGTGGTGTGGTCTGCTTGGTGACATGGTTGTGGGACCACACGTCTTCGTAGGGCATGTGGACCAACACACATTTTGGCAAGTGTTGGAAACAACTGTAGCTGATTTTTCTTCATGATTTGCCACTGAATACACGGCGCAAAATGTGGTTCCAACTGGACAGAGCCACTTCCCACTTTGCTCTCACGATCGGTCAGAAATTGAATAACCTGTTTGGTAATAAGTGGATTGGACGAGGGTGGATCTGTGTCATGGCCCCCTCGATCACCTGACCACTCCCCCGGATTTCTTCCCCTGGGGCTACGTTAAACAGCATGTGTTTATGACGGAACCTGCACCCCCCTCAAAGACCTTCAAGACCGCATCAATCATGTTCTTCAGCAAATCACACCAGCGACACTAGCCGCCGTCAGAAATGAACTTAAGAATCGTTTGGAGCACTGCATTGTGGTGCACTTTGAGCATCTCCGCTAGTTCAAAATTAAAGATTTTAGGCAAAGGGATTTTTTCTCATTTGTCGAGTGACTTTTGTATCACACTGTAGTTTAAAAAAAGAAACTTAATTCAAGATCTTCCCCTTCATTCTCTTACAGGTTCCATATGCAACAAGCAGACTGAACTCTCATCATGTCTTCCTTCTCTTGTACACGGTGGCCCAATGAACTAGGGGGCAGTATTAAAACTCTTATGGCTTTTAAAAGATTGCATGGATGTTAAGAAAATTTCAATACCATGAAAAAAAACCTTGCTAAACTCGTTTCAAATTGTCAAGGTAGTCGAGAGATAAAAGGATTTGCAAATACCCGGTCATAAAATCTGTTGGTTGGGCTCATGAAGCCATCTCAAGTGGAATTGGCCGTGTGCCAATTTCGCCTGCCCAGATCTTTTTCTCGTTCAAGAATGGTTTTTGAACGCTTGACTAAGGTATAAGGTTTGATTTGCATCATTGTAGGTTTGGAAGTTGAAAAATTATTCATAGTCATATGAAATATTGTTTGCTGAAGTGGCGATGTTCGGACGGTATTCAGGTAACGTAATTTTATTTGATCACACAAGTGCAAGCGATTTCATTAAAGAAAATGAATGAATGCATTTCCCAGGATCTCTCAAATAGTTTCAACGAGCTTTTCTCAAGAACAAGAATGGTGTATAGAAGTGCATAGTATTAAAAGCTTAATGGAAACCCATGCATTCGTTTGAAAAGTAAAGGAGTTAAAAAAGTGCCCCGATTTTATTGAGCCAATGTGTATATTTAATTATGCTACTGCCAATTTTCAGAACGTTCTCACTTAAAAATTTCATTTTTAAATATTCATAAAGCAAATTTGGGAATATTATTTCTGGGAATTTTCTGTATAGATCTGCAATAGTCAATTGAACAAGAGATTCGGATGAAACAATTTTCAATTCTGGGCAGCCGTTGAAGGACAAGGTATTTTGAGATAACCAGTCATAAAAGTCGTATCATATGTTCTGGTATATAGCAAAACTAAAGATACTGCATCTCTGAAACCTGCCATACTAATCCAGGCGACATTAGTCTAGATAATGTTTTGCTACTCAAAATTCCCATCAAGGCTATGCTCGAAAGGTTAAAGTTTAATAGCTTCTAGAAGAAATAGAGATAGATTGATTAATACGGGAAATAAAATGTTTTCATCATTTTCCTTCATATTGAAACGGATTTTGGGTTAATAACATCAAGGCTATGCTCGAAAGGTTAAACTTTAATAGCTTCTAGAGGAAATAGAGATAGATTGATTAATACGGGAAATAAAATGTTTTCATCATTTTCCTTCATATTGAAACGGATTTTGGGTTAATATAATCGAGCAGTAAATAAAGAAGTTATAGAATCAAATGGGTTCTACTGAATAATAATTTCCTTTCCGTGGAAATGTTAAAGGTCACAACTTTCGACCTCAGGTCGGGTAAGACCAAGTTCGATATTTGATGGTTTTGGGTCATACTCAACCTATGGACGGCAAATGAAGGAATTTGGACCAGGTCCGGCGCGTGTAACCCTGTGTGCAGTGGGCCCCAGCCCCAAGAGGAATAAAGAAATAAGATGGAAGAACAAAAGAAAAAGAGAAAAATCTTTGAAACGCGGCGAGTTATTCCGAAAGAGATCCAAGCTCTGCGTGAGATGGAGAATATTCCTAGGTCTTCTTATTCTGGACAGGCGAGAGGGCCGAGCTGGGCGAAATCCGTCACCGTCCCAATACACGAAATGTATTTTTTATTTTGTTTTAATTGCTCCATTCTTCCTGCGTGAAATCCTCGCGCTTGAAGGCCCTCGAGGAGGTCACTCGAGGTGAGAAAGACATCAGCGTAGAAGGGTCTACCTCGTCTTCATCCCATGCCCTCGCTCGTCTCCCTTGATCATGTTGTGAAATGTCTTGTATATTCATTACCGAGTCATTGAGGGGGTTGCCACATTTGAATTCAACAAAAGGAGGACATATGGAAATATGCACAAATATTCGAAGTATACTTGTGTATGCGGCTATGCCGCAAATACCCCCCAGACCCACCTTAAGTCAAGGCGCCAATCGATGCTATGAGAGTGTGGCCCACTGCCTTTAACTAACGAAAAGAGCCATTTTTGCTGCTATTAAGCTTTATTAATAAAGAATATATTGAAAAGTTTATAATATGGACATATAATGTGTCCATATTAAGACCAGATTGCAGTATCTACGGAACGTCTGAAATATGTACTATCAGTACCAAGGCCGTATTTATGGGGGGGAGGGGGGGGGGGGTCATGGGGGTTCAAAACC
>CAJPEV010000955.1:0-84524 GCA_905338385.1 Darwinula stevensoni
CTTATGAATACTGCTACAAAGTAGCCAGGTAACAACTAACTCACGACTTAGCTGACAGAACCTCGAGAGTATCCTCCAAAACGTCCTCACACTACGAACGCTCGACCAAGACAGGCCAAATGATTTCAGGTCAAAAGTCACGATTTCCATGCGACTCTTTGAAACCCTTGGTTGAAGAAACGTCTAATTTGCACCATTCTCCTAGAGACATAGCAGACTCAATGGTAATTATAGACAAATTCACCTATGTGTCTTTCTCGAAATGTCATGGCGCATTAACTAAACATTTTCCTGTCTCCAATACCCACTTTCCCTCGCTCATTCCACGTATACATTTTATATCGACGAAAAAACAGGAAATTTGACATTTGCACTCATGCCTATGATTACCGATTGGTCAAAGGTGACACTGCGACCCCACTCAATACAGTGTGGTCCACAATTGTCTCTCCAAGAGTTAACTCCTTTTACTTAGGAAGTATGCATCCGATTTCAATTATATATGACTCACAGCATAGCCTATGCTACATATTTTTACTGCGATAAATTGCAGAATTGCGTTGAAAACTTAGGTGAAGTTACATCCTTACAAATGAAAATCCCCAAATCGTAAGTATTCAATATGACATACACAATATGCATTGAGTTCGTTCAGTCTCTCTTGGAATGTCATCATATTTTTTGTGTGGCGAAGGCATCTCCAATGACCTGTTTCAACATATCTAGGTAGTCATAGGTCCGCCGATGAATCTCTTCAGATTCAGGAACCTCTTACGAATTGCATTGATGATCTTCGAGACATTTGGACTCAAACTGAAGACATTTTCTAAAAACTTCCCCGCACCGAAATTGTGCTCCTCAATTCATCAAACCAAATGGCATTATTCGTTTTCTGCAGGATAATCAGGTCACCCAGGCGACAATCCCTTGCGATGAATGAGAAACCCACGAATGAATTGCGAAACTCACGATGGAATTGCGAAATTTCGAAGGGATTGTAAACCCTTCGAAAATTCCGAGCGTTTGGGGAGTAAGAAGTGAGCACACCGTGAAATTTTCAATTTTCCTGTATTATAACTCACCAAATGCTCCCTTATCGCTCGTATTGAAGTGAACACTGAAATTCTTTGCCAGGCCACCAGATGGTTGAAAGGTTCTCGCTTTTTGCACAATACACAAAAGTTCTCTATTTTCCTGGAATCGTCCCTCGCAGGACTGTTTAGTACCTCGACATATGTCTCGCCAAGTCTCATAGAAATCAATAAACACGGACACTTCACCATTTCCTATCCACATATTGAAGAAATATTTATACAGTCCAGGCCATGAACAAGCTCATATTCCTATTGAGAACCTTTTGGAACGCATGTTTTGATCCACATAGGAGATCCAGAATGCAAGGAAATTGTCAGTGATCGTTATTCTACCTTACCCCTCCTTTCTGTGGTAATGAAGGACTGATATCCCGGACTTCATGAAGCCGTAAGAGGAAGTTCACCCTCCGACATGTACTGTAATCAGCAGTCAGAGGTAGGTCAACGCCTGTACTGTAAGAGAGCGATAGAGACGTAAGGTATATGTGAGAATTAGCGTATTTCCATAACATCCCTATCTCTTTCTGAGGGTTGAGTTTCTACTCACGGAGGAGAGCAATCACTTCTCAGTGATTGAACAAATTCGCTCCTTTCCCAAAGTGAAAAGGGGGTGAAACCGGAGTTAGCGAGTTTATTTTCTTTTTCAAGAAAAATCGCTTCCCTTTTACTTATATTTACAGGCTTCAGCTCCATGACATGGGAACTTTCGTTTATTGGGGTGTAACTTTGTTCTTGTTTCTTATGTAATACTAATATTGTTCACATTAAAAATATACCGAATTGGCTATCGTTTCAGTCATGTATAATTGAACTTGGATGTTCACTTCCAGAGTAATAAGCTTATACTTGTGGGGAGACAATTGTGGACCACCCTCTACTTCTCTCAGAAACCCATAACAAATTGATTTCCAGTTTTTGAAACCCACACGGCCGAATTTTCACTTTACAACCTGAAGCATGCTAATAAACCCTTTGCACCGCCCCTCCTCGAAAAATATAGCTGCATCCAAAGAAATCAATATTTCACCACCCCATCTATCATATATTTTGCCCTCAAGCAAGTTCATCTGCCGCCGAAGAAACGGGGACTCATGCTATGAACGAGGTCTGCAATCGATCTCGTTCAAGTGCCCAAGTGCTTAGGTGCCCCTGCTCAGCGTGATGCTCTATACACGTAGTAGGGTTTCTTAAATGACTGTTGCGTATGCTGCCTCGGAAGGCAAGGCGATGGCAAGGCGATGACGGAGTGCCCAGACAGGGTGGAGCACTAATACTGAAAGCATTAATGATGCTTTATCATCATTATCGTTATCAAAGAATCGTTTTGATGGGATGTACTATACGACCGCATTTTTTTTAACGTTGTCCCTCCCTACAAAATTCCATGAGTAGACTGAACAGTTTATCGCTTTCCACCACTGAGACTTAGGTTACTCATTAGTTTGTGTTACTAAAAATGTATCGTGGGAACTATGACCGCGACAAGCCATTTTTTTTGTTCCTCTGGAAACACCGATCTGACTTCAGGTCACAATTACACACCATGTTCATTACATCAATGCCTTCAGAAGTTGAACACCCCGGACAGTATCATATGCATGATGGAATGTTCATCAGGAAGTAGATCTGAGATATGCTCACGTGGGGGTGGACAGAGGATGGTAGTCCTTTTGTCAGCGAATGTGGTGCACCATATGTCAGGTCGCACGGAGGCGCAGGTCGCCATGTGTACCTCGTGGCCGTCAGTGAACCCCCGTGGGTGATTGCATTTGTATACCACCTGACCCCCCCGTGGGGCAGGATATGCACCATTCCAACCTTGGAAAGTTTCCTGAGCATTCTGTATCTTTGGGTAGTCCGTCAGGCACAAGACTGCAGAAGACGTAAGAGCATGAAAAATTACGAAATATGAAATCACAATTTCCGACACGTTGATTACAGCACATGAGGCTACATTTTCGGGTTACGTTATGTAGTCGAGCGTTTTTTAGCATACGGACGTCGTGGAAGATACTCTCTTGGTTTTGCCAGCTTGAGGAATGTCAACATTGATATAGTCGACATCCTGAATACTTGTGCACACAGTAGACTCTCAAAGAGTCAAAGGGTAATGAGGTTCATAAGATGAGTGTCATTGCCAATGATGACAAATGAGAGCAATAAAGTTGACAAAGGGGAACTTTCTTTGCAAATGTCCAAGTATTATGGCATTTCCTCACATCCCTCTTTCCTTGCAATTTCATTTTAGGAGCCTTTCTAAAAAGTAATTTAATAATTACTAATCCCTTGTATGGCGGTCTGTCGGCCACCAGGCTACGCCGCTGCACGAAGATTCAGGATACAGACTATGAAGGGAGTTTTACCATGTTGATTTAAGGGAAAATCCTACAATTATGGTGTCCTCAACGTTTTGCTTGGGGTGTGATCAAAGGTGAGATTTAAAATGTATCCATATATCTGATTGGAAAGAAAGTTCTCGGAATTTCATAAACAATTATTACAACCCAGTTTATTTAAAAGCAAAATCATCTCATGCATGAAGCACAACAAATCTCATCCTTGTCATGCATTCAACTTCAGGGAAGCAGATGGATCTTGCCAATTGATCCGCAAAAGCAAGAGCCATGTTGTCAAATCTGAAGGATACCAGACATATGTTCAATGTGAGTGTCTTTAAGCGAGAAGTCGATGGGCGAGGAGTGAACTAATTATAAGAACTTGTGAGTTCTCTTTGTGAGTCTTTTGCCAAGGGCAGAGAATCTCCCAATGGTCGCACCTTCTGGACTCGACAATCTATTTGAAACAACCATTCGGCCAACCCAACACGCAATATGATTCCTCGTACATTTCCTTGCGTAATAAGCATTTTTGTGGCGACACGTTACTTGTGGTTNCGACCTACTTATAAACACACGCAGAACATTCTAGCATGCTCTGGAAAAAAATTGTACTGGACATTCAAGAAATTCCGAGAACTTTCTTTCCAATCAGATAGAAAACGATTTCTTATTGTTGTGTTAACATCGTCTTTGGACGAGAAAAAGATTCAGAGGATAGTTTTTTGAGGGGAAACGAAGAATCGCCATTCACATGATGTTGCCATATTGCCAAACATCCGTTTGGCAATTAGGTTACACAACCACAAGTAACGTGTCGCCACAAAAATGCTTATTACGCAAGGAAATGTACGAGGAATCATATTGCGTGTTGGGTTGGCCGAATGGTTGTTTCAAATAGATTGTCGAGTCCAGAAGGTGCGACCATTGGGAGATTCTCTGCCCTTGGCAAAAGACTCACAAAGAGAACTCACAAGTTCTTATAATTAGTTCACTCCTCGCCCATCGACTTCTCGCTTAAAGACACTCACATTGAACATATGTCTGGTATCCTTCAGATTTGACAACATGGCTCTTGCTTTTGCGGATCAATTGGCAAGATCCATCTGCTTCCCTGAAGTTGAATGCATGACAAGGATGAGATTTGTTGTGCTTCATGCATGACATACTGCAGTCCGAAAAATCAACCCCATTCATTTCTTCTGAGATGTTTCCATATCGTTGCCCTTGGAATGCAGCCCAATATGTGGGAACTTCGACCGATCCATTCCGCAGCAGGCAGGAAAACACGGTCAGCAGCAAATAATGTCCCGACATCCTGGATGAGAAATTCGAGCGTAATGAATTCAAAAGAAATTTTGAAGGAAACGGCATTTCATTGCTTTTGAGTAATGCTACCTTCATTCTTTTAAATCCTATAGGATCGATGAGAATCTTCGGGAATAACAATTGCATAGGATTCTCATAGGAATCATATTGGATTTTTTTTATTAGTGGAGCGATTTTGAGAACTGTTACATGGAGTCCATGCCCAATGTTTAATGCGTGGACGTATGCTTGAACATTCTAGTCCCTGGAATGTGAATCGCGTTGGCGATATTTGTTTGTCGAAAACATTTTAAAACTTGAAATGAAATTGTTTTCGCTTCATAGTTAGGCTGAAGTAAGACATCGAGATCACGTGGAAACGAAGCCAATGAATTAGACTATTGACATCCTGTCGATACTAGCGTCATCAGCCTTTCTCTGATTCACTCGAATTCTTGCAGAGATTAATCGCTCGCAGGGAATTGGTACCAATAATTAGGGAATCAATTGTTCTCCATCTCGAGAGGACAATAAACGACGGATATGCTCTGTACCGTCGATATGGATCTCTGCTTTCTCAGTTAACGCTTGTGAATTGTATATTGTAAATGCCCTGGCTAAGGTTAGAGAAAGTGGGAACCTAATTTGCGACAATACCTGTCCACCTTGGTAACAACGAAATGCGAATCGCATCCCGTTCCATTCCTGTTCTTTTCGCATTTTGAGATCTTACTAGCCGCCTCTACTCTGTAGCATTTGAGCCAGGTCTCGCTTTTTTTTTTCTCCTGGCTAGGGATTACGAAAATGAGAACATCGTTCAGCTCTTGGGTCTCAACATCTAGCAGCTATTCTGAATCGAAGCTCATTATGTTGCCACTACGTACGTTACAGTACCACATTCTTTATTCATGCATATAATTTACTTGGATGGACGTACCATTCATTAAGAAGTTCTGGCGCAAAATCACCTCTACGGGGAGGAGAGTAATTTATTATATTATCTATTTCTGCGAAGGTCATGCGGGATCCTTCGTCGAGTGTTACTAGTACTCACTGGGAATGACTCGCAAAGACGGGGATTCGATTGTCATCGCAATTCTCTTGTGGAAACGCTGTTCATTTCTAGTAAATGGCAGTTGGCAGGGCTGCAACTCAATCATCTCATAATCCATTCTTTTACGGATACCTATATGCCTCTTTTACTGATTGTATCGAGCCCATGTAATTTTTAAAGTATCTATTCATAGGCATATTTGATGTAATGAGGCATGATGTCAAAATTGTGTTTCCCGTTGAAAATATTTAGTTTTTTTGCGAATATAGGGAAACCGGTACCTCGGAGCATGTTCCATCTCGAGGGTAGGGCATATCCTTGGATGCTAAGGAATTAGTGCACCAATATCTTAGCGATCTATATTCGTCGGGTCGGATGCTAGAGACAGGCACATATACGACAAAGTGTTATTTTGTTTGCAATTTCCTGTTAAATGTTATTTTTTTGCAAGTGTCATATGTTGAACCCTCCTTCGGTAAGCATTTAGCTTACCTCATTCTGGCTTCAACAAAGGGTTCAATTCATGCGTAGAAGTGAATTGAATCATCCCATTAGCAGAATCTACTCGTACTTTTTGTTAATGGGAAATTAGGTAATGGAACATATGGAAGAGGACATAGTAGGGAGTTGAAATGTTTCAGGAATGCATGCAAATGTTTTAGAGGTGCCTCGAGACGACTCACCTTTGTAGCAACATGGGCGAAGCCGACCGTTTTCTCACAAGTTCCCTGTTTCGGCTCGATTAACACATCCACCTATGAGTAAAATCTACGATAACGAAAGGAGATTAGGACGCGAAGACATAAACAACCTGCCCGTTTATATTGTAAGATTTCATATTCATATATAGCTCCCGCAACCAGGAATTCCAAAGGGAATGATGGAAGTTGCGACCCGAAAGCCCACAGTTGAGTACAATTCTACGAACAGTATTACTCTCGTGGGAGAACCATGACTTCCATTTCCCAATTTCAAAGAAAATTACATTTCATGGAGAAAAGAAGGGGATAATAATGGAATCCACTCCCTCTCAATGCATATGTCCAAGCAAGTAAAAGGAGCGGAGCATTTCGTAAAAATATTCGGATCACCACTGCCTCACTTTTCCCGGATAACTCTGCTCGCCGAATAACCCATTTTAGTCGAGAATGACTATTATGAAATTCAAATATGGACCAAATGACACCAGTCGAAGCGAAGGCTCTTCTCAAAGTCTGATGGCTTTTAAAGGCGACAAATCGCTGTAGGTGCAGTGAAACCTTGACTTTAACGATTGTGGTTTCGTCAGTGGAACCCGCGATTTCTAAACTTCATCAGCATTCATTAGTGGTTGACAAGATATTAAATTTGGAATGGATTTCGCCAAATGACTAATTGATTTGCACGATAATTGCTATTGAAGAAATTGTCAGAAGGACCGTCGGCAGTCTACTGAGAGGAGAATTTTAACACGTGGATTTCAATACTGGTTTTCGTGGCCTTGCATTTGAGGACATTTGACATGAGTTTGTTACAAGCCCAAAACATTATGAGATATCGTGGGATATTGTCTTAATCGAAAGGAGTGATTAACAGGCACTCGCGTGCAAAAATGTATTTCAGAGCCCCAATTGCTAACGTACGTGTAATGAGAACGATACCTGCAGATATTGGACCGGTTCTTCAAGAAAAGTATCCCTCTAAGGGAAGGTCAAGGGGGGGAACAAGATGGGGACAGCAGGGAGAGTGTGAAGAAAGACTCACTGAGACAACAACAATCGCATTTCATATTTGATATACAGTATGTGTGTACACAAACACAAGGATCACTATTTTACCTACAGATTGGTGGTTCGCAACAACGATCCCTTACTCTAACCGCCCATGCGACCTTAAAACGTTGTTCCAGGGAGAATATTGAAAACTTACTAACAGTCCCTCAGAACGTCGTGCCACAACACAGAAAATATACTTTATTATGCTAAAGCATCTAGGGCCTATCGCAAAGGCCCTCATACCTCGGCTACCGAACCAGGACCAAATATACGCATTTAACCAATCCGCATTGGCCACGTCCTCAGATCGATCCAGACCTACTTCGTCCAGCTACGTCAATGCACCCCATTTGCCAAGGATCTGCAGTCCATGCAAGGTATTGATTGAACAGGAGCAGGGAAAAACATAGTGGACTCTTTCCTGCATGACTTATGATAATCCAGGTCTTTTGATTTTTTCGTTCTCATTTAATGAATTAAACGCCATTTTATTCGTGAGCATAATAAAAAATTTATCGCCAAGATCACAGAAGCAAAACCAAGTCTGTGGAATATAGTGCACACCATGTATTTTCGCTTATGATGACATTGCAATTCAGCTTTCGGAAAGCTGAATTGCAAGCCCGCTATTTTTTGCCAATTTCATGCGTTAACTCATTTGCAAGACACGCAAATGAGTAATTGTGTATTCATACAAAGAAAGCTATTGGCACACGCTGCACCTATATTTTATTTTTTCTTTGCATGACACGTCGTCTTATGCCACGACGTGGCATGCATGGCTTCCTCGGGAGTCCTAAGTACGGCCTTAAACTTTAGTTTTGGCAATGATCGTGGTTTTTTCCGAAGTCGAGACGCATGATGACGTACTATGCCCATTTTTCTTCATGTCTTTCTCAGAAGGGAAAACTTGACTGCAGTAGTTAGGCAAGGATGGTGCCGGTTGTGAAAATTGTGCAGGTTGCTAGCCCTTCTAGCCGTGGTAGGGAAATGATTTAGTTATCTAAAGATAAACTTCTTAATGTCACTCATATCATCCATTCAGGTGCAGGACCACGGCAACCGACATCCCAACATCTGATATAGGGTCACGCCCTCCGAGACCAAACCTGGCACAGCTCAATTCTGGACAGGTAACCTGAGCTACACGCCGTGACCGACATTTCTTGAGGTATACGGCCATCGTCCAAACCCAATTTCATCGGGTGTGTGGACATAACTCCGGTCTAGCACCAGAATTCTAATTCTAATACTTTAATTTGCAGAGGTCAAAAGTTGTGGTGGTGTTGACCGTGGTGGTCACCACCTACGCGCAGACCTACGATGCAATGCCTTTCTGGGTCATAGGCCAGGCCATCCATGACCTAAAGCGCCAGGCCTACGAGGCTATGCCTCTCCAGGCCATAGTCTAGGGCCTATACTTTAGACCATAAAACGTTGGCATACTATTCAATACTTCTTTGAAAAGGCTCACTCTTTAGACGGCGATTATGACATGGTGTGTCAAGACTCCATGAAGTAAAATCTACTACGGTAATCTCTTTGTTTCATATTCCGTGGAAACTCTGCAAAACCGCTCCTCCCCTCAACATTGACAGTGATAATCCTCGCGATGGTGTGATTGAACGCGACTAAGAAATGTTGGTGTAGGCTGCAAGGGACGGCAGTGATGCAGTTGCCGCAAAATGAAACGATTTGGGTTGGCGCGGAAAACACATTTGCCACCGCTGTGGAGGTGTGAACTGCAGAGAACTTTGTTTTGGGAAATGCTAGCCGTGGTGGTCGTTGGGCTAGAATTAGTGAATAGCGTGCAGTTGCGAATGCTGCACGTGGAGAGCGTAGGGCCGCGCAGACCAGCGGGAGACAGGGAATGCTGAGTGCAGGAATGGGAGTGCCGTGCAGCCTGTTGAGCAACTTGAGGCAAGGAACGCAGCGCCCAAGCGTCACAAGAATGCCAGGATACGGCCGGAATAGAACCCGGGCCTCCTGATTACCGGTCAAGGCATTTAGAGTACATTTGAAAAGACACATGCGTCGTCGAGTCACGTTGTCTGTCGTGTATATGAAGGATTGTTTCCAATTTGGTCGATTCCAAGTGAAAGGAGTTGGAGAAAAATAACTGAGGAACGTTCGGCTTATTCCAAATTCGACCAGAACGTAAAGAAACCACTTGAGAACTTGAGAATTCTCCCGTTTCGGATTTCAATTTTCATTCTGCCGAGATTGCTTCATGTTACTGCATTAAAGAATGATGCAGGCATGAATACTTTTTGTGCAATGTCCTTTCGCGGTATCCTGTGACATCTGGCAAAATCAATATGGCCCAACTACATAAGGCAAAATCCATCAAAAGCCACTCAATGCCCAAGCACCCTAACGTTTACTTTCTCTGTTTGCCCCCGCGAAAGAACTACGACGAAATGCTATCTGCACTCCAACTTGGTCTAATGCAAAGCTAGATCCATATTTCCTCGGGTCTCTCTTCGGAAAAAAAAATTCCCAACGATTCCATATTCCCACGAATCGCTTCCCTATTCAAGGCCTTCAGTCGTTCGACATGGCCCATTTTGGGAGGCTCTACATGGTCCTCTTATCCCTTCTGCCTCTGAGGACGGCATCATCGTTCCGCACATATTACTCTGTTCACCACGGTCAAAGGTACTCGGATAGGTACCGGGAATTCCAGGTTCGGAATAAGGGGGCTTGCAACATACTCTGTGTGAGCCAACAGCCGATTCCTTGCAACGCCTTCAACTTTCGTGAGTCGGATGGATCCTGTCAGCTGATTCAAAATGGCAAAAACGCTCTCATACCATCCATGGGATACCAGGCTTACGTGCAGAGTAAGTCCCTGAATGTGTCTTTTTTTAATGAAAATTTCCTAAAATCCATCGTCTGATACTCAGTGATTCAGTTCCTAGCTCACAGATGATTACCATGCAATCACTGCAATGTTCTATTCGCATTTTGCTCAACCATATTGAGTTATCTGCTAGTTTTCAAGAAAATGGAAAATATTGTCTCTGCAATATATACATTTATATGAAAATGGAGAAAGGCTTGAAAATGAGAAACGCATGAGGTATCTTTGAACCATTTCATTTGCCAGACAGGACATGCATCTGTTATTTGCAGTTCTCAGATGGTAACTGCCGTCACATAGATTTAAATTCATTGGCTTCAAGAATTCTCTAATCATTCTTAAGAAATGCATATCCTCACTCTCACGATCGTGTTGCATTTTTTATATTCTCCGAACATGGCAAGATGAACCCTGAGGGAGATACGAGACAAGTCGCATCATCTGTCAGAATATCGAACATACTGTCACATCCCTACTTCATAAGCCTTTAATCGGTATTTTCGTCGGCAGAATTCTGCCTGACTGAGCACCCAACCATGAAGAACGCTCTGGTGTCATTTGAGGGATGGAACGGCGCCTACCCCGCCCCCAGTGGCTCCCGTGTGATCCTCACCTGTCCCGCAGGATTCACCGATGGGGCAACAGAGCACCACGCTACCTGCTCTGATGACCCTGACATGTGGTGCACTTCTTTCCTCGTCTCTGGTGTTCGATGTCCAGAATTTGGTAAGGAATCTCTTTCACATCTACCTATTTCTCGTATTGTACTTATTCTTTCCGACAATGGATTCCACTAGCTTTTCATGTTTGATTATTTTCGTTCAGAATGAATGACTTCGAAATAGTTTACCCAGTAATTGAGGAGTTGTCTTCTTGCAAATTCGCCAAGTATTGGAGCATCGATCTCTGCATATTCACGAACACCGCTAAGCAACTATAGATAATTATATTTTGTGTTAGAATTAGTTTGGACTCTTAATATAGTTCATGCAAGTAAGTCCAGTTAAGCATTTCTCATCCAATGGGTCAATGTATTGCATGTCACTTCATGGTTGGACGTAATTTAACGATGAAAATATATATATATGTATACTTATATAATATAATATGATATTAATATGAGAATCATAATATAATAATTTAAAAATAAGTATAACATTAATATTATAGAAATATACTAATAATAATATACCAATATACGCATCATTTTGTGCTAAATACAATAGAACGCAGTTCCAATTTCTCCCGAAGTACTTTCAATGAAGCTTTCATATTTTAGGGCATGACCAGTGGACTAAAGTTGCCGAAAAGATGAGTAACGAAGCCTAGAACTGATTATCATGGAAGCATGCACCAATTTACGGAAGATGGCGCTCGTACCTATTTTGTCACGTATGCAGATGCAATGGTTCCCGAGGTCGATGGTTATAAGATTGTCGGTCTTGCTGGCATTGATTTTTTCTGTCCTCAGTCGATGCCTGCCATAGAAACGAAACCAACAAGTTTGGGAAATCGGGATGAAAGGAACTTTATTGTTCATATATGTTGCGTTACCACCAGATACTCATGAAGTTGATAATCGCGGCGCATCATAGTTACACGACGGAATGATTATGCATTCAGGGGCTCGTACAGCCCTTGGAAGCAGGTTGATTGACAATGAAGAGTTTATATTTACATTAATGACATTCTTTCCTTTCGGAGCTCGACAAGGATGGATTGATAGGTTTCGCTTGGTCTGATTTAATTTATTGCCTGTAAATATGTGAAAGACTCATTATGTCATGATGACGGGAAAAGGGTAACATATTACTTCCCGAATTAGCTATAGGTTCTCTTTGGGATTAGATATGTGTATGCCATATTCATGTAAACCAAAATATTATCTATTACTGTCCTTAATTATCGTTAGCTTCCATGAGGCGAAATTTCGACTGTAAGAAGCAGTATCTTGTAGATTAACCGTTTCGGTCGCTGAGTGCCCAATGTTTTGGTAACAATGTATCTAATGTATTATCATGTAAAGAATACCGTACCCATTAATATAACCATGAACATACTATGCCGTATGCAAGATGAAACCTAAAAATTCGGTCATTCCTGGATTCATGAGATATTCCATTCATTCCACAGTTTATTGGAAACAGTAACACCATGCATTCTATTTTTGCATTTGCACACTACATATATCAAATTTCAAGGTAGCTGCTGGAAGTAAGACTCGCTGGGTAAAGCTATTAAATGGCAAATGTTTTTTCATACTCCATATATACTGGGAAAGTTCAAGGTCCAATAGCACTTTATCTTCGACACAAGCAACAGGTAACGCTAGAGCAGTGAAAATTGGCGGACGTGTTGCTGTTACACTGTGTGACGTATGGCCGAATGATGAATTGAGGGGGAATGAGAGTTCCTCGTAGATGGAATCGAGATGGCGTGAGTTGCCATTACTCCGACAGCAGAGATATTTTATCAAATTTCTGGTGAAAGAAAGAGGCGAAGGTGGTGGAAATCCGCCGCTGACTAGCACAACAGTTAGTAAATGGTGCTTTTCCGAGGCAAACGGTGCACCGTTGTTGTGACGTTTAAAATGGAAATGAATCAGTTACAGATGGAGATCATGCGCCTCAACCACCAACATCTGTGACACCTGTATTGTGTTCCGTGGTATGTATGTTTGTTGTGATTTATGTGGAATTTCTGAAGCGCAGTAGAACATTTAATGGCAAGTACTACAGTAATCTCTTCAAAGGCAAATTAATGTAGGCGATACGCAAGAAATCCCCAGGGAAACTGAGTAGAGGCGTGATAATGTTCCATGATGATGTCCGCCATCATACAACGAATATGGAAAAATTATTCAAATGCACACACCTGCATACATTTGCATGCTTTTTTAAAACTACACTTTGATGATCAAGTACTATTGACTCTTACATTTAAGAAAATGTGGTGTTTACGACGAGCTCGGATCTCTGCACATTGAATGAAACGATTCACTCAGATATTACCATCAAACATAAGGTGAACTATGTTGGTACATGTAGTGAGAAGTAACGTACTGATAGTGCTATCTTTACGTATGAATCTCTGACGAAAACCTTACATGATGAAGCTCAGACAGACTGACCCCAATGGTATTAATTTTTTATATCTTAATTAGGATTAAAAGAAGGAAATGCAGAGCATTATTATAGCTTAATGTATGCAACTGAGTAACTGCATTCTTAGCGTATCCAGAATGCCGGAAGACTGCGAAGGGAAAGGAATATATTGGCAAAATGAAGAGGACTGAGCATGGAAACGATTGTCTCCGATGGGATTCCAGGTCGTATCCGACACCCAAAGATTTCCAGGCAGTATTGTCCTATGAGGAACATTTCCTCAACGAGGATCCAGGATCTCACGAAAACTACTGCAGGAATCCGACTATGAGAGAGAGGCCATGGTGTTTCATCTCGAACCGGGATATAATCTGGGAATTCTGCGACATTCCCTTATGCGAGGACCCCGGTAAGTTTAGAATCCCCTGTCCGATACCGTGGGAATCACATGGGTACCTTAAAATCACAGGTGAGAATGTTAATATCACCGAATAGGAGTGAATGCGTCATTCCATGGCATAGCAACACCATGCAAAGCATAACTTTCTCCCGTTCCTAGTTAATTTAAGGCTGCGGTAGGTACGACCGAGAAACTGCGAATTATAACTGCAGAAATACTTCAGGGAATAAATATTTTATTCAAGAGATATTGAATCTATGATCTCAGCTCACCCCATAAATAATATCTCCTACATTAAATGAAGAAAATCCAGACAACGATTCTAGGGCCGTTGCAATCATGAATCTCACATAACTCTGGCACAATATCTGGCAACACTAGAGGACGAGACCGGAGCCATCACGCTAAACCTAAATTAACAGCATCAAATTCCAGTTTTTATAGCGAAATGGTACACTGGAAGCAAAAAATTAGGCTTTCTGTCACCTCCAGGTCAATATATTTCAAGTGTTAGTTCACTTTCTCAGAAAACATCCCAGGAGAGGCTACCCAGGGGGGGTGAAAAAAAACAACATTCAGGAACGATATTCACATCTCCGAAAAGCGCGATTCAGCGATCCCTGATCCACCCCGTGGAGATGGAGCTTCAGATTTGCTGGAGCGATTCTGTGTTGAGAGAGGAATAAGTATGCTAAATTTCGTTCCTGTTGATTCTCTCTGAGAGGAATACGAGACTGGCGAATTTTGTCACAAGAAGGGGGTTAAAGAAAGGTATTTGGCGATACCGCGCCAATTAATATTCGCGTAAAATGGAAATACACTCTTCCTTGCTCTTTCGGAGTCGCTTCATGAAAGTGACAAGAGTTTCACTGCAAAAGAGTGTTTCATTTGAGGGTTAACCCTGATTCTCTCAAATTAACTTCAATTTCATGAAATTCTGCAATAAATAAATCGCAACCAAGCATTTGCCGAAGCTTTCAACAACTCGTCCTAAATGAATTGCAATAGGGCGTGAATTCATAAAGTAAAGTTAGAACGACACTGTGATTCCAGGAATGTACATACGTGGATGGCATTTTCTGATGATTGGGTGGGAACCAATCGATCAATTTTCACAGACGTCACGATATGGTGGTTGTATTTCTAGTTCCACTGGAATGCAAACTGACCCAAAAGGGAGCGGAATATGTTGGGAAGAATGCCAGAACCATGTCGGGACGCGCGTGCAAGCCATGGCTGAAAGTGTCATGGAGTGCCCAATATCGGGTTTGGACAATAAGATTCCCTGCTTTCTCGGACCACGTGGACGAAGAGCACAATTTTTGCAGAAACCCAGGCGGTCGTCCTGGAGGGCCCTGGTGCTACGATGGAGACATCCCAACTCAAGATTGGGAATACTGCGATGTTCCCTTTTGTCCCTCTACGGAACTAAAGTCGAGAAAAAGTAAGGTCTAAGTAAGTCTTTCATGATGTGTGAATCTGGGAATCTATACTGAAGGATATGATGTCATCTTAGCTATTGGTTCGGGAGATTCTTTGAGCAGCAAATATGGCATGATGTGAAGGCGCTTTAATACGTTACTTGTAGTGTGTGAGAAATAATGAACATGCATTGTAAGCCTAATGGCGTAGGATAATTGTAAAGCTTGTTCACTTCACACAGAACTCACTCACGTTGATCTCAATTCAGTGAGGTACGACCGCGAAAATCCCTACATATCGATCCTACCATGACTCTCCCTACCCCCCTCAAAACGTCAGCTCTTACTCTTTAGGGAGGCAATGAATCTGCGAAACGTGAATTCATTACTTCCTCAAAGAAGTATCAGTTCCAAAAATATACATTATTGCAGTGGAATAGTTAACTACACACATCATCAGAGAAGCTGACGGCCATCGTGCACATCTTTCCGAAGCATTTAAAAGCATGTATATCAGCCGACGATGGATATTTAAAAAAAAAAATAATCATAGCACAGTCGAACTTGGTTTTAACGTCATCGAAGGGACCAGGTAAAAACCGTTGTTATAACCGAGGTTGCCATTATTGGCACTCCGTCTTCCTCTTTTCAAAATTGATACTATATAACGTTACAACTCTAGTTTACATTGGTCATACAATACTGGCTTCAGGTTCAAGATTGACCCTCTAATTGTAATGTTCACACTTCTTTGACATTGAACTACTTAATTTTTTAGCAAGGTTTTGTCGATGTCATCTCGGAAGTTTCTTGTTTTGTGACATGATTTCGTAAGCACGGATGAAGCTGTCACGATTTTCCGAAATTGTGGAAACAGATGAACAGATGTCCATGTTCGCGACTGACGTTAGTTTCACTTCGAGCTCTTTCTATTAAATTAATCAAGCACTCTTTCGTTTCAATTGTGAAGGCTTGCCTCTTTCGTTTTCCAAGTTGTCAACGAGAAATGCAAGTAGCGACTGAAGATGAGGTTATCTTAGTTACTGGGGATTATCCCTCCCTAACATTGCTCGAGCCACATGACTCTCAAGGAATCCAGGAAATATAAAGTTATGGCTCGACAACGCTAACTTTCCGATGACAGAAATTACAGTTAGGAATGAAGGATTAGCGACATAAACGTTGTCGATTTCGTCTGTGAGACCTTTAATGGACTTCGTTATAACCGAGGTTTCGTTATAATCGAGGTCGTTATAACCGAGTTCGACTGTAAAGCATTGCTATATGTGCTTGTTATGCTTGAGAAAATGGTGATGGGATATGGATTAAATACAGAAAAGCTATAGCAAAAAATATCACGGCAAGTACCTTTAGAGATCTGGCGGTGGTGGAAAACTTTTTTTTATATGTGTACCAGATACCACAATACGATTATGGATTGGATACGTTTCATGGAAAGTGCACATGCGTGCTTCCGGAAGAAATGCATTTCATGAGTGTTGGGTGCATTTGGAAACATCCTGGTAAGCTTTCACTCCCGGAACATGATGGCTAATCTTGCCATTTTGTGCAGTTGTGCCGACTGAAACCCCGTTTTTTTCTAGGAAATATCAGCATGAAGTGTCTGTAGTGGTTTTATTTAGTGTAAGTATTTTGCAACCATCGTTCCCGTCTCGCATGTTCTCTTCTCGTGCATGTCCTAATTTGGGATAGCTCATACGCTGATACTCTCAAAATATAGCGAGCACCAATGACACCCGGAAGTACACAGTAAGGTAGCGGTTCTCATGGATTGTGATGGTCTTACAGGTGGGTCGCGAGATAATGAAATGAATTGCAAGTAAAAGAGGGGGAGATATCAGAGAGACAAGCACTAAACATAAGCACCAATGCAAACTACAGGGCAATATTATACGCTTGACATTCCAGGAACTATCTAACCAATTACCCCTGGTAATTAGACGGAGAAAATTTGCTGGTAAACATTTCCAAGAAAACACAAGAAGCTTCTATGTCGAGTTCTTTCAGGGGAAGCTCGAAATGGTAAAGCAGAGGTGTCAAACTCAAATCGGTCGGCGGGTCGCATTACTTACACTGCAGATGTATGCGGGCCACACCCATAATTTTTCATTGAAATTTGGGCTGAATGTCAATCCAAACGGACATTTTACGAACCGATGGCGGGCCGGATGAATCACCTCCGTGGGCCGGATTCGGCCTGCGGGCCGTATGTTTCACACCCCTGTGGTAAAGGATCAGAAAAGAAAAATACGGAATCACCTGTGACCAAAGTAACAAATTACAAGCGTCATTTCCATATATACTTCAATCGATTATTTTTCAGATTCACATGGCTGCATTATTTCTAGAAGTTTCTAAATGTTCTGGAAACATATGGGAAAGAGGCTCAATGGGTCGCGACATATTTAAGGTTGAGAACCATTGCTGCAATGGCCAGGGCTTGTGTCTAGAGGGACATCACGTGACGCAACTCATGGTATCAGTTTCCTGTGAAATCAGACTTGCTCAAGTAACACGCTTCTTTGTTTCTCTCGGTGAAAAGATAAGGTTTTTACAAACTGGCCGATGCGGACACCATTAGAATTTAGAAGCATGGGAAACCGAAAATCACCTAACCACCTTGCACCAAAAGAGATTATTGAATGTCACTACCAAATGAACCTGATTGATCGTACCAGTCTTAGAGTTCCTTCTTCGTTAAATGGGCTTAACGAACTACTGCTTTTACCCGTTCCTCATACACCCGTACCAGTTCTGGTCGCTTTGTCCCTTCGGTACGTTTTGGACCAGATGTAAAAGCTAGCTACAATGGTTTCCAGATGTCATGAAGAAGCACCTTCCAAGGACAATCGATGCCACTCAAAATGTGTATTTTGAAAAGCTATTCATAAATAACGATCCCGAGGAGGCACAGAATTACTGCAGGAATCCAGGGTCGGGAGACAGGCCATGGTGCTTCGTCTCCGACTATCCCTCAACTGAATGGGAATATTGCAATATACCAATCTGCGATGAACTTGGTAAGTTTCTCGGTTTGGAAAACCAGCCCCTCTGTTAACAAAAATTTTTTTAAATAATTACTTCCTTTTATAGTGACAATTCCAAACAAAGGAAAACATTTTGTCAAATCCCTTTTTTGATATGGTACTTTAATAACTTCCTCAACATTAAGGATTGTGAAAAGATTTGAAGGGGGGAATTTGGAAAGTAAGCAGTTGTGTGCTGCGAGAAGCCAAAAAATTTGCCGTATCAGCATATTTCTTGGTCAGGCGATGATGCAGATCAATAAGGACAGGAATTGAAAATGTGCCTTCACTCGTGTAACGAAGGAACACATTACAGAATGAGCTGCATACATCATCTAGATAACCGCTCTCACAGCATAACATATCTGACAAAATATTGTTTCAATTAAATTGGATTGGAAGAAACGCAATATGGGAGCATTGTGACCTGAATTAATTCATTCAGAAGAAAACAGGAACTTTATGCCACTTCAAATTAATTGAAAAATGTACATCGTTCACACCACAGAGCTCTGAAGCCGACTGAGGCTTTTGAAGATTCTTTCTGCTGCAGTTCCTATTTTATAACAAGTGTGGCTTAGGTGGGTACACATTGCAAGGATACACGTATTTTTTTACAATATATTAAATACAGTACAAACATGGTCGTGAAAATGATGTGAATATAAATGAAAATGGGTGAAATCGTGCATAATAACGTTCCATTTTCTAACAACCCTGAATGAAGTAACGACTTCCATTTTTGGTCCTATGTGGCCAGAATTTGACCTTTCACACGTCATTATTGCTGATGATAGTGTTTTTTTTCGTATTATATTGAAGTCTGTTAACCTTTTAGACTACTCTTTTTATTATTAAATGAGGGCAATTGAGAGTTTGCCTATTTTCAAAGTTTGCTTCTTAAAATTACGTATAACTATTCAAGTAGAGGAGCAATTTACAAAAAAAATTGAAAAAAGGGTCTGATTAATGTCCAACAGTCAAATTAAATTGGGTCAGGGTGCTCTGGATGCATTCTGTGATACATATATGGACATACGCCACGCCGACGTTGATGCATTACTCCGATTGTGTCCCAAGCAGCTGTAGGATGTCTCCATGCAACATCTGTGGCAGCTGCTGCAGCATGTCCCAGACTGCTTCATTCACCTTGTCGTCCGAGAGGAATGGTCTGCCTTTCAGGTCCCATTTCACTGTCTGGAAGATCTGTAAATCGTAAGGTTATGTATTAGGCCTATAAGGTGGATGCTGCAGCACCTCCCAGCCGAATTTTAGCAGCGAGTCCATGACCCTCTGCTCGTTCTGCGGTCGGGTGTTTTCGTGGAGGAGGATGACTCCATCGGTCAGGAGGCCTGGGCTCTTGCTCTTGTTCGCGCTGCGCAAACGGGTCAGTGTCTGGCAGTAATATTCGGCGTTGACTGTTCATTTTCCAGGAACTCAATGAGCAATTGACCCTGGCAATGGAAAAATATTAAGTATGGTATTTGGTATCCATGTAGGTACTGTATTTCATATATAGTACAAAAAAACGTGTATCCTTGCGATGTGTACCCACTTGAATTTTACTTGTTTTACGATGAAAACTGCAGCAGAAATAAACTCCTAAAGCGTCAGTCCACTTGATGGCTATGTCCACTGAATGATGTACATATATTTTTCATTATTTACAAGGGGTGCTAAATAAATGAGTGAACAACAACGAAAATGCGTGTGAAACTTTGGCTTAATTAAAATAAATCTCGAAAGCGGTTAAGGCACATATCCGAAGGTTTCATTAGCGAGCTGATTCCATTCTGATAGAAGCATGATGTTTGCTGCTGAAAGAAAGTTCTGACAATGTCTTTCACATATTCCGTCAAAGTGGAACATTGGACAGTTCAGTGCCTTCTTTAATCCCCACAGATGTGAAAGTCGCAAGGGGATAAGTAAGGACTTCCTGGAGGGTGGTCCAGTACCTCCCAATGCCATTGGTTTCAAATGTAGTTTGTAGTGTGTGCTGTATGGGGCAGACCTACATATTCCTACCCAACCCCCACCCCGCCTTGTCCTTTCGCCATTTTTATTTTTCGCCTGGGGTAAGAACTTAAGCATCTATTTCGCTGGCGTCAATAAAATTTACTGCAGCTTCCATTTTGAATAAATAAATCAAATGATAACTCGGCCATGAGGTCGCCCCCCTGTCCCCCACTGTCACTGTATCAACCACTGAAGGGAACACGCGTGTACATTGCCTTTGAAGTGAATTTGAAGTATCAATATAAAGTAATCGCTATCACTGTTTTGAAAAGGGCTTTATTTTATTAATCATAATATATATTTTAATGCTATGTATTTGATTGCCCTCCTAAACTGGCATTAAACTTAGGATTTCTCTTTTTGACCATCTTCTTCCTATATCTGGGGAATGACCCAAATTCGTGAGGGCATGCTCTGCACACGCGTGTTCCCATGCGCACGAACGCATGTGGGCGCATGCAGACACGAAAGCCGCATGATTGCTGGAATCGCACGTATCACACGCTGCGCTAAGTGTGTGGTGGCCCTAAGGATCGCAAGGGACCACTGTTCCTTGAGATTTTGGAATGTGGTAAGAGAATCAACGCGCAGAGAGACTGTGAAGCATTGACAAATTTACGCAAGGCAATAAAGTACAAGCGTCCTGGACATTTGATCAAGAAGGTTGTCTAGTTGCAAGACTCTGCCCGCGCCCATACAGCCCACACTACAAAGGATATCTTAAACAAGTGGCAATGGGAGGTATTGTGTCGCCCTCCATAAAGTCCTCACCTATTCCCTTGCGACCTTCAGGTCTTTGGGCCATTAAAGAAGGCACAGAAAGGTCACATTTTCCACTTGAACGAAGATGTGAAGGACATGGTCAAAAGTTTATTTCAGCAGCAACCATTATCTTTCAATGAGAATCGTATCAGCTTGCTTGTGAAACTTTGGGATTAGTGCCTTAACAGCAGTGGAGATTTCCTACAATTTCCTACAAAAGTTGAATACGCATTTTCGTTTTTGTCCACTTATTTATTGAACCCCCCTAATAGAACTTACATAACATGTTGGTCTTTCTTTCATCTTTCTAATATTCCGGGTGATTCAAAAGTCACCCTTTTTTTCTGCCGCATATTGTATCAATCGATTTGTATGCTCATCCTGAGCAGTTTGGTATGATATTAGATGGGGCGAACGATACTTCTAAAGGAAGGAAAATATATTCCGGAGATTTTTTTGTCTTGCTCCGATCTCGAAATATATGCATTTGAGTGTCACCTATTTTGGCTCTTGGCGCCTATGTGGACTGGAATTGTGAGACTGTTTTTGCAATAACTTCTCTTCTACTTGAGGTAAACGTTTCGTTCTGGTATAATTTTATTTGTGAAACTGCTGTTTTTACTGTATATTGTTTTAGAACGTTATTATCTGAAGCTAAAAGAACTTCCACTTAATCAAAAATTTGATTAAGTTCAGTCGTCGATATCTGCCTTTGACATAATTGTAACTCGTGGTTCTAATACTTGTTTCCATCTGAATGTTATTCTTTTTCTACCGATACCAAGTTTGTTATTAACACGCAATTGCTTCATATTATTTAACCATTTGACGAGAGGAACATTGCGCATGTATTTTCAGTATAATTCTTTGTACTACCGAATTGAGCAGAAATAGAATGGTGATACATAAGTATCCATTAGGATGCTGAGTTCGAAAATAATTCGGACTTTAGAGGTGCAAATGTTAAGGCGACATGTTTTCAAACATTTTTTTTGCGTCAGTGAAACACCAAATACGTTTTCTTTGTTCTACCGAATTGCCGAGAAATAGACAAGTGAAACTAGACACACCAATAACTGAGGTGATTGTGAGTTTAGAAAGAAATCAAGTTTTGAGTTGCATACCATCAAGGCACAGCATTTGGCAGCATCGACTTTTCAAATATATTTTTGCGCCAGCAAAAAGAGCAAACGGATGGGGCTGAACCTTGGTATGTATCTGGTTCTCCAACTACTGATTTCAGTAAAATCATTTACTTTCTTGCGCTAGCAAAAAGGGCAAAGGTGTAGGACTGAGACTTGGTAGGCACGGAGATCTCTGAGTACCCATTTAGGTATAAATATTTTTAAGTAAACCCCGCTAGGGGAAATATTTTATGAGATGCGCTTTTTCCAGGATCTTTTTCAATCCATCAAAACAGAGAGCAAAAGAAAGTTGAAACTTGCCTTAGAAGAACCTGTTCAATAGTTGAATGCCAAAAAAAATCCTAACTTTGAAGTATATCTCCTCAGTGCTAATTATAAGTAAAATTGGGAGGGAAGTATTTCAAAATGTATTTTCCCCTCCGATGGAAAGGGGCACATGAATCAATCTGAAGTTAGGAACGCAAGACATCATCGGAGTAATATTTTCGGGAAAAAAATGAATTGTGACGTCTCCTAATGACACACATTTCGTTCATTACTTTTTTGCAACGTCGAGAATGAAATAAATAATTATTCACCATGCTGGATTATTGAGCGACGAAGGCGCGATCATAGCGAATTTTTCTATCCGATGAACAAACAAACACGCTGATTATTACATATCGATGAAATTGACCGAAATGGTTGAGACAATGGTTGAGACCCTGCTGCACATGTCACTGACATTACATCCATCATCCATTTTGGTGCCGCTCTTCTTCCTCAATAAACATTTTGTTTAATATGAGGAGAGACCGAATCTGTACGCAGAACATTAACGAAGCACCATTCTAAAAGGTCAAACTCATTTGAAACATGCAGTTTATAATAGAGTTTAGGCACTACTTGTGATTCATTCATCCCTATTTTAATTCCATCAGTTCCTATGGAATGTAAACTGACGGAAAGAGGCGGAGATTACCTTGGGAAGAAGAATGTGAGCTACTCAGGGAAACCATGTCTGCCGTGGCTGAGCCGAGAACCTTCAAAACTAAGATATGATAACTATCTGCCTTCCTTCTCCGACTCTCTGGACAGCAGGCACAACTTCTGCCGAAATCCAGAGATAAATCCGGTAACCTCCTTAGGAATCAGTCAACTCCCAATCTCAAGGTCAATGTATGACCCATGGTGCTGGGTTACCGCACAAGACGGAAGTCTGAGTAGAGAGAGTTGCCGTATTCCCTACTGCTATCATCTCTTTAGAGATTCCATCAGCAACAGTAAGTTTATTATTAATCTAATACATGGGTCATTTTCACTCTCTACTTCCCCAAAGACATATGTAACTCCTATGCTTTTCGTTAATCCAATTGCTTCATTTTATATTTTGCATGTTTCACATGCACGTTCCTTATGAAAAACCAGCATTCTGAGGCTGTAATGTTGTTTCGGGAACCTTGAAATTTCTTATTTTCAAGATAGCCATTATGTCCTAGATATTAGACAGTGTGGGGGAAGAGAAAGCTTATTCCTTTTTCGGGGCACGAATATATTGGCACGTCCAACTCTTGCCATTAATCTCAGTTCTAAATGTACATAGAGAAACATTTAATAAGTAGGAAAGTATGTTCGCTTCGTGGTTGAGAACTGACTTAATTCCAACTATCTATCGATTCAAACTATTACCCAAAGATGTTCCACAGGAAGGCTTTATATGTTCCGTTCGTGCCTCCGAACAATTCAGAAATCGCGAAATCTTACCATGGTGCACTGTTCCTTACCAATGATCATACCTCTTTCTCCACAGCTCCAACAGAATGCAAATTCACACAGGGTGGATGGGAATATAAAGGGACAAAGAACGTGACACATTCAGGGCAACCATGTCAACATTGGAATCACACGAACGTTGTTTTGGAATATTTTCCTGAGTTGATTGGTCACAATTTTTGTCGCGTTTTCAGAGGTTCCGTAGTGCCAGTCTGTTTCAATTTACATACTTCGAGTGTTGATGCATGCGACATTCCATTTTGCCCCATGAAAATGCCACCAAGCAAATAATCCGTTTCGTAATGTTTTCAGAAAACATCTATGCACAAACACGAAAAACCTTTCTTGAAACGAATCTTGCATCTCTCAACGGATGTCTCAATTTGTATTTCCTCACTCCGCACTATTGTGGATTGAGGAAGCATAAATCAAGACATGTGCAGGGAGAAATGAAACTTGAGGTAAAGACTTAAAAAATCTCATATTCGGATCTCATTGGAATGCTCGAATTTACTCTGCACCAGAGAAATCATATGTAATTGCACTTTTGAGCGCTGTTGTTTCCTATACATTAATTCCAGAAGCTGCTGCATGTTTTTTTATCATTAGATTGTTGCATGTCAAATGATGGATGGAGCACATAAGTAGAATACATGTTATTATAGTGATGGTGTTGTCACATAAATGTCTGAGCATGAAAATAATAAGAATATTAATTATTTGAATTCCATACCCTCTTTTTACCTCGATAGCACTTTCCTCGTCCAGGAAAATCAACCTCTTCTCCTTTTACAACTATTTGCCCAATGATTATCATGTACCTGCGTCGTTTTTCATATACCATACGCAATGTGGACACATAGACCCTGGATTGCCGATTTGTTCGTGTTGGACATGGACTTGGAAGAGTAGCACAATACATTTTCCTTGTTTTTGAGCCTGAAGCACGTTAACCGACTCGCATCTCCCTTTTGCAATGTCTGTAGAATTTCATGAATTCATTGTCCTCATATGTCGCTCGTTTTCACTCCCTGGGTAATGCTAATGCTCCTCGAACTTCGCCGTCACTTCATCGCGAAAAACGGTCTGCATATTACATTGCACAAAAGTGACAAATTGCATTTTTTGCTGTGAGTCTGCGAGACTGTGTCTTCGGTAAAAAAAAAGGGAAATTATGGGGACAAGGGTGTGCATTAGCCAAGTCACCGAGTGGAAATGTAGCACTTCGCTTGCTTGTGAGTTTTTCCATTGTTTTTCCATACCGGAATAATAAAAAATAAATATAGATGCGTGTCCCATGTTTTGTGTATTCCTTTTAGAACTCTTCAACACACCGCAATATGTGTCGGAATTCAACATTTCTTATGTTAATGTCCAGACTTTGAGCACTACTTGGCTTTGACTAATTGGCAGTAATGCCCTTCGGCTTATCCTTGGTTGATCTTTTAGGTATTCCAAGAAAGTGGCAAATTATTGTCAATCGGTACGGCATCGACTTTGGAGAATATTGCGCAAGTTGAACGTATAGGGAGGTCAGCAGACACATCGGATTTTTTTCCCTTAGGATATTGAGTGTTAATTCACCTACTGCTGTTTGATGTTACGAGTGAGATTTATTTCAGGGAAATAAAATGCCTACTTGAAATGCGGTTTGCTTCTGACAACATGGACATGTGAAAGTGAACATCTTCGTTCAACTAATTTCGAAATCAGTAACATCTTAAATTTAGGAAATTGTTTTGTTCATACCTGGGGAACAGGTACGTAAATGCAGACGTCAAAAACAATGAATCCCCTTGAAAAGTGTGGACATTCCTTGAAAGTTTGACACCATGAGTCTAGCAGAACTCTTAGTCTAGCATTGGAAGTCTAGCAGAGCATTAGTACATGAGCCTTTTGGAATTGTTTATGGAATTTAATGAATTTCAATGATCAAATTGAGGCGTAAAAGGGCAACGACGCCTCGTTGGAATTTCTATCTGGGCTTTCCGGGCCTCACAAACCTAATGCAAAGACGATTCCAAGGCCAACTGCACGGTCCTATCCATCGAGAGCCATTTGGCACAGGATGGTATTTATTCAGGCATTTATTAATTTCTTTGGTATCACCTATTTTCTTTATTCAATCCCTTCCGATGGCTAATGTCAACTGTCTAGTATTCCTTTCTAAGAGCATCAACAGGAGCGAAATTGATCATACCTCATCTTCTACAAATACTCCAGGAAATTTTAAGTTCCATCTCCCCGGGGTTGTGGAAGTTATTGAATCTAGCTCTTCGCAGGTGCGAATTTTATTCCGGTATTATGTTTTCCCACCCTGGATTGCCGCTCCTGGGAAGTTTCCGGAGGAAATGTATCAACCAAATGAAATATATTACCTTGTAGGTGACAATATGTGTCCTTTTTGTTGCTTACAGTACAACATTTTGCCACTTAAACAAAATAAAATTAGATGCCATAAATTAAGTCTGGATTCTCTCTCCTGTCGTTTGCCTCTTCTCGCAACTTGATCATATTTAATATTCCAACATTTCCGTTCTATTTCCTGTTTCCCCTATATTTCAATCACTAGCGAGTTTGTTTGCACTTCGGGCAAACAAACTCGCTATAGTCGCGCCTTTGGGGCTCTATTACCTCGGATAGTGAGTAACTCATTCATTTTTTACGAAATGAAAAACACGTATTTAACGTACGTCCCCATCGAAATACGTGACATATTGGGTCGAAAGTCTTGATTTTTATCAAAATCACTACCTCTATGATTATATGTGTGCCTAACTTGAAATCTTTTATTGTGTCCCTTTTTGTAAGTGTCACGGGTTTCGTTTATACTTTAAATTTTCAATGAAGTCAAAGGTAGCGGGCTTATGGGTTCTGTGTCCCGTGACAACCAGTGTTCCAACAAAACAAGTGGATTCTCACACACACACACTACAAACATTTATTTATACATCACCAACAGTTAACGACAAACCGATGAAGACACGCCGAGGAAGACAAGCCGGTCAGAGCAAGCTGGTCAGGAAAAAACCAAGCTTTCAGAGTTCGGAAAATATGTTTTCCAACCAACCGTTGAACAAAACGGTCACTGCTAGGCGGAAGGTTGGACACGTGGGGGAAACCCACATTATCAGCTTAGGCCTAGGCCTTCATATATACAAGGCCTAAACAGGTACACAAGCACACAGACTCAACACACTGCTCTCTTGTGTTATAGTAAAAAAAAAACACTATAGAGAGAGAGACAATGGGGGGTGAAGCACATGCCGGAAGGAAGTGGCAGGAAATGGCGTAGTTTGCGCGTCTGCCTCAATGACATGTATATACTACGTATAACTGGACTGGATAGTCATAGGTGCGAGAGTGGGGCTTTTTGACGCCATGTTTTTGGGGTCAAAGACAGGCCCCGCCCACATGTACCATACAAACTTCCCTCTCACATCTCCTGTCTACGCAACTTGCGTTCACCCAGTATCTGTTAGACTTCATGCCCCTAACCAGGACTTCGAGTCCACCAAGTTTCACCTTTAACGGGCAAGTACTTTCGCAGATCAGGAAGGATGAGGTTGAGGACCATTCTTTGGGAATTATACTTGCAGGCCTAGAGCGAAAACTTCAAGACCGATTCCGAAGTGCCACTGTATTCGTCTCGTTTCTTCTACCAGAGTGCCTCCATCCGCCAAACGTGGTGGACTGGATTGGTGTGAGGTAAGAAGTACTTAAAGGACCAATAAGTACTTATTAGTGGGCAAAACATCAGACCAAGAGAAAAGCCTACCTGACCGATTTCTATCAATAACATATTGCCAGACTCATCTCACACATGGAGGTGCACCTTTTTGGAGTCTAAAACACTAATCTGATACCGAAAGTAGTAATAAGGTACTACTAGGCGGTACCTTATGCACAACATACAGGCAAAGAACAAAAATAAATGGATAATTTTAATAAATGGACAACTGGAAGGATCTTCCAGGGACCATTGTCTCTTTTCACATTCTCATATCTAAGTGCTTAAAGAAGTTGATAAGCAAAACAACAACTTGCATTGAAAACTTCTGGACTTGCTTTGAAATGGATGTAAATACTGTATTCAAGGTGGCAGTGTTACTTTATTTAGGGATATCCAGAAATGATCTAATACCAATAAAGGTTAAGTGTAATTTGATATTTAAAGAATGATGGATAAATTACTGGGCAGAATTTGATTGAGTGAAGGTAACATTCCCTTTTTTTTAGCAATCTGGGAACGTGACTTTTCCAAGTAAGAAATGATAAGGCACAGCTGGATTTGCCTTAGTGTATGGTGTGGCTTATGGAGGTTTCATGCATTGACTACTGAAATGACTAATTTGTTTGTACTAGCAAAACCATTCACTTTGGAAGGATGAAAAGAGACTACTCATTGAGGTCCAACAAATGAGACTACAAGCCTGAAACTTGCATAAAATATATGCAATAAAATAAGAGTTTGGGGTGTTTGTTTTCATGACTGCTTATCCAACCTTGGAATGTTCCCAACCCTGGGCAATGGACTCAAGCTTAGTGAGTGGGATGTTGAGCATCTTGTGACAAAGCTGCTCAACACAGCCTTTCTGCCTTGCACAATTTCTGCCAACTGGTCCTTCACCAGTCATGATGGACTGAAAAACTATTTTTGGATGTCTCTCAGGGACATGTGACAAACTTGCCCAAACCACTGGACTGGAGATCTCTTGATCTGGAGAAGTAGTTGCTAATCCTGAAGACCCTCACTTTTGGTGGCAATTGGTATCATACAACAAAGTCTTACACCAGCCAGTCAATATAAGAACCACACTATGGCAGCTTCTTCCTGTGATCTGATTCTATTGATCACTCCCCCTAAGCTTATGGCCATAAGAAGGGTTGGAATAAAAAACATGTAAACATATAAAAAAAGAGACTTGTGCCTTTTTAGAGATATCCCATTTGGGAATCAATTTTCACCAGAGTTTCTGCAAAACTGTGGAAGCCCTGGAGATGCGATTCTATATATATTTTTGCATATCACCCATTGCTTGAGAAACAGAGATGCAGATACTCCACTCCAACTGTTTCAAGGGGCCCAAACACATACAAATCGTGCCCATGTATGCAAGGAATAGGAAAGGAGAGACAATGGAACCTTAGTATAGCCCAGCACATACTGACAAAACCCATACTCACCCCTCTACTAGACCCCTACTAGAACTGAACTCATGCAATCATTGCATCAGGACTGAATGGTCCATAGTACCTCACTATTAATCCAATAGTCCCTACAGCTTCCATGGAAGCTCATGCTTGTAGACCTTTCAAGATCCACGAGGTCTATCAAAAACTTTCCCACATCCCCTCTTAATGTTTCCAAAGAATATGCTGCAAAGAGCTGCTCCATCCCACTGTTCCCTCCATGAAAGTCACTGTTTCTTCAAAACTTCACAAGTAGGTGGACACTTTGAACTACAATGGAGCCCAAGCTAGACATCTTCACATGCACTCAGTCTCAATAAGTAAATAGTTTCCATATAAACAAAATGGAAATGCCTTAAGTCCATCAGACAAACTTTCTACTTTGTACTTTTTCCGAGAGAGAAATTGAACTGATAGTCAAGTCAGATGTCTTTCTCCCTGAATCACAGATCTTTAGACCTCTGCATCACCTGAAAAAAATGTTGCCTACAAAATGCACACATGTGAAAAATGCACTTAAGCTATTTTTTTGGTTATTGATGCATGCAATGTAAACTTTTAATTCTGATTTGAAAAGGTCCTAAAAAGGGCTTCATAGTTTACATAAGAATTTCAATAGCTATGCTGAGCTATTTACCTGATGGAACAAGTGACAGTTTTATTGCATCAAAAAAAGTATTCACACTATAATAGTGCCTAAAATCATCTTCCTCACTTTAGTATCAGAAATCTCAACATTTACATAATCTAAGGCATCATGCAATGTACCTTTGGAATGCTTGGATGTTGAATTTTTCTTAATTCATTCTCTTCCATTTCTTTCTCTTTGAACATCTAAATTTCCTTCTACAACTCACTCTTGGATTCACCTCTCTCCTGTGACCTTGACACTGGTGAATAAACTATAAACCTGCATCCAGGCTTGTGAACTACAGCCCAGATTTTGCCCAGACATTTTCCCTTTCCTTTTTTTCATAATTTCTGCTCAATTGTGCATACATTAATCCTCTGATATTGACGATACTTAGGACAAATTAATTCGAATTTAGATCGAAACGAAAGGAAAAATTTCAGCTTTCCATGTTCATCAGTTTAACTGATGAAAACAAATTAGTTGAAAATATATTCCTTTGAAAATTTGCCCCCCAGGGCATTTACTTCTAAAGTCTGACGTTTTCTGCAGCATCCCAATAGGTAGTTATGTACCAAGTTTCATATTTCCGCACTAGCTCAATACGCCAGGACAAAAAATACTTGGAAACATCGGCTCACAAAAATATGCCCCCAGGTCATGGAACTTATATTTTTCATTTTTACTGAACTAATCGTCTCGGTAGGCATGTCCATGTCAAGTTTCAGCTTTCCTAACAAGGTCACTAGCTAGGCCGTGCGACAATTGTGTGCTTCTATGTGTGTCTGTGTGTGTGTGTGTGTGCGTGTGTGTGTGTGTGTGTGTGTGTGTGTGTGTGTGTGTGACAGCTCTACAAGCCAAACGCTTAGAGATGTGAAATTAATGTTTTGACAGAACTATTCCTTAGACTCCGAGGAAATGCCCTTTCGAAATGTAATTTGCTAATCGGTCATGCGAAAGGGAGGGGAGACAATTTTCATTGGAAATCGATTAGCTCTCTTCTCTTCATTTTCCGGATGAACTTGGAAACGAGAGTTGCCATGGTTCTCGAAAGGGGACGGTGGCATCGCTCATTGAAGTGCCTCCCGCCAGCGGCCGTGAATCTAGGGATTTGAAGGGGCCATGATGAAATAAGGGCGATTCCTCAGCTCGTCGCCACATGCGTTCACATGGGTTTTTCACAAATCAACCCATAACCCTTCATTTGCTTCCATGGCTTTGAATGCAAATTTGTAGAATTCCATAAACACCGCAAGGAGGTCTGCGAGAGTGAGAGTTTCTGCAAAGGTTGGATTATTTTTCCCGTATAGCAGTCGCATTGGTACATGGCAAACTTGTGGCAGGTAAGCCTGTTGCAAACCAGAAGAAAGGAAATGCTCTTTTGTTAGGTAAGGAGCGATATTCATTGTCTTCAGCGACTATCACCCAAGTACCATCCGAACGTGTTTAATGAACGTTTGATTTAAGGTACTGCCAGCATTCCAAGAAAGTCCATGGGAACGTTGCATTGACTGCTTAAATTATGTGATATTTAGAGCGATCAAAAACAGTTCAATTCAGGCGTTCCTTCACCTATGTGAACTCATATACGACGAAAATAGGATATTTCAATGGAAAGGGTTCTATGAACGATCTTTTCCAGGCTTTATCCAATATGCAATCAATGCATTGGATGCGTTCTTTTCATAACGTACATTGCATCCAGTGTAAGGAAAGGCCTGGTCCCGTGGAAAGCGGTCAGAAAATTATTGAGCCAATTATTCTGTTTCAATCTTCCCTTTTATTAAGCAGTCAAATGAAGTAGCTTGTGGTTATTGTCATTCTACGTTAACCATCGTCATATTCGCAGTTACCACATACTCCAGTAGGAAGACACGCCCTGTTCTGAATCCCTCCTCACAGGATTGATAATAGCGATCATTTTCATCTTTTCGATTCACTCTTCTCGTGCATTAAGTGACCTTGGAAATTGAACGATCCTCCCGCTATCTTTCGAGCCAGAGTTTTCTGAAGGCTATTTGAACCGATTTACCTCTTCAGACCGATTCGTTGAAGAATTAACATAGATGTCCCTCTGGTTTATGAGGGGAAAGATCGGTTAGCGTGTGGAAGGTATTGGGGACAATTGCAGCTATATTAGGAATCGACCTGCTATGTGCGACTACTTTGGCGTCATCTTTCGTCGGTTGAACGAAACTTTGATTCAAGTCATTGTCAGATGGATACAATAGATTTGTTTGAAGAGAACATATCTACTGGTATAATGTTCAACCAATGTCCTTCAAATGCCGCATGTTTTGTGATGAAATGACACCTTTACTGAGCCCAGAAACGGTGCTCATCCTTGTAAATCGGATGTAAAAAATGGAACACAATTTGAGCGTCCTCGAGAGCGTTCACGCGTTACTTGGGCACAGTCATAAAGATAAAGCCTGCAGATCTCATTTCACCCGTGATTATCTTTGCCATCTGACCATGTGAATGGAGCATTGTGTCATCGAAAGTGAAGAAAAATAATTGAGTAAAATCTCGGAACTTAAACGGCAATTCAACGCTGAGCGCGCCGATGTCATTTGCCAAGGCTCATTTAAACTATTATTTAATAATGACACCACAGTTCGTCTATGGATCATAGTACCCATGGAGCAGAAAAAAATGTAAAATTTTAAAGAAGCATACTAACACTAGCAAGAGTGTCATCCACTGCAATCTACGACACACCTCGATGTTGGCGCACAGATGCGAGTCCGCAACCACGAAAAATGAACAAACCCAAATGTTGGGGGTCCCACACTGAGAAACATCAACGGCAGGCATCGTACCTCGGCTCATACGAATAGAGGAAGACAATTAATATGCAGGAAACAGGAAAGTAACGATTCCCAGACAACCATTTATTTTTGCTGCTGGCTGCCGGTCCCGTATAGTATACTTAATTTTTTACTCCATCTACCAATGCGACAGCAAAACGAAAAAACAATACGCCCTTTGACGAATTCTCGCGCTTTGTATATCCCCATGGACGCTAGAAATCCCTGCATTCCCAGCAGCAAGCGCGAGGCAACGCAGTGAGCGATGCCAGCGCCCTCTTGCGAGCAACAAGCCAACTCTTGTCTATTTGTTCATCCATAAGTTGGCGAGACGAGAGTAAAACTGCGATGAGTCGTGAAAGTTCCTTCCCCTCCTTTTCGTGAGTCAGATTTGCAAATTCATTACTAAAAGGCGCATCCTCGCATGATGAGGAAAAGTTCTGTCGAAACCCCGACTTCATTTCACTAAGCGTATGGCCTGTATAGCTGTCGCACACCCAAACACAAACAGAAACACACACACACAAATACCCAATCGTCACTCGACCTGGCTAGCAGCCAGAATCGCGCACGCTATATGTTTGACTCCCAGACCGAGGTCCTCCGATTTGAAAAAAAATTGTTTCAAGCTTTCAGATCATCTCCCAAATGTTCATTAAGCTTCCCGTACATGTACATATCGACGTCTCCTGTGCTGTTCCGATTTTGCGCCAAATGCTTCATCACATACTCCGTGAAATGGACGAAAAATTTGGCAAATTCAGGGAATCTCTCTCGTAGATGCTACGTAGGTCGTTAATATTTACTCCATCTCGAAGATTTCCTAAAAAAAAACTCATGAGGGCATCAAGTCTTCCCGTTTTTGTTCATGCCAATGTTTTCAGACTGGGCATGTGAAGACTTGCATCGAAAATGAATGCGTCATCACCAGTAGACGAGTCCAACCGCACCCAGTGACGTCATCGGATTCATTCGATAGATAGAGCGTGATGAAAGAAAAGCGTTCGCAAACTCCATCCGACCGGTGAGAGAGGTCAAGGTCAAGGGCGAGGTCAAGAGCTTTATTGTAAAATAATTTGAGTGTCTCCTGGCGTCATCCAGGAAAAATTGCCTTCAAGACGAAAATATAGCTTTTTCTTTCCATTGTGCTTATTCCGGGTCGTTTTTGAGTGGTCTGAGAAATCAGCTTGCCAAAGTGGGAATTTATACACCATCAGGATTCATTTGGGGAATTCATTTTTATTTGACAGTATCACCATGGTTGGCCTTGAATTCGAGTAGTTCATGAAGCCAATTTTTTCACTGAAATTCCCAGTCTCGTGCCCAGGGCCATCACCACTTTGCTATGCGAGATCTTCATGTTTTTATTTTCCAAAAAGAGCGGTGCTGTATATTTTTTTTTGCTCGCGAAAATTCAGAAAATGATATGACTGAAAGTTTCTCCCATATGAGAGATAAATTTTCGGATACCTGAGAATGGGTATGCCACTTTCAATGCTCAACATTCAGTCATTGGCCTGCTTCTCGGCATAAATCTGAACTGACGCAGGCAGTAAAATGCTTACCCTTCGACAATATTGAGCTGAGTTTCGGACTTCTGAAGGGAAGGAAGTTGCGAAGGAGTTTAGCCTGGTGATGGTTCTTAAGTGGTCGTGAAAGTCAGTATCCTTTTTCTCCATTCACAAGGAACAGGTCTGAAAAATCCACTGGATGCATCTGTATATAGCCAGGCAGGAAGTTCCCGTACTCGCACCAGAAAAACTAATGGCTGGAATGCGAGGTATCGAGTCGAGGTCTGAGTCGAGGTGCATTCTGTGCGTACTTTGTGATACCCTGATCCGAACCTTCCACGTCGAGTGGATCAGTGTCATATGTTGTTGACTCGTCACGCCTCGCTCGAACAGGGAGCCCGAGGACTGCGACGTTCGCTTGCCTAAACATTGAAGCCTGAACACGAAAACAACTCGACTGCGGCCCTGGATCCAGTCCCCGTGATGCTGTCATCTCGTTAGTGTCGAGGTGAAGCGAATATTTCAATAGGTCAGTTCATCGCATCCGCAAAATCCTTCGACAGTACGTTCTTTGCTGTACTTCATACTAGTTGTAACCCGGAAAGACTGTCCTGTCCTAGTCCTTGTAGTAAAAGGAATATCACGAATAATGCGCTAATAATCAAAGTAATTAAGCTGATTGATTCTGATCTAATGTGAAGTTGGAGGTAGCTATCAGGAAACTTATGAATACTGCTACAAAGTAGCCAGGTAACAACTAACTCACGACTTAGCTGACAGAAGCTCGAGAGTATCCGCCAACACGTCCTCACGCTACGAACGCTCGACCAAGACTGGATTGATTGCAGGTTGATTGCCAGCGATAAGGATATGGCCAACATACTTAACGAGTTCTTTGCTTCCGTTTTCACTGTGGAATCCGACTCGGCACAGACTTTGGAGGAGGTGACCTCGGCGCGTATCGCGGATATTTCCATCACCGAGGAGACGATCGAGAACATGATAGGGAAGTTTAAGGTCGGCAAGGCGACCGGCCCCGATGGGATTCCTGCGAGAGTCATTAAGGAAACCACGAGAGAATTATCGGTTCCGCTAAGAATTATATTCGATAGCAGCTTTTCGCGCGGGGAGGTACCTCAGGACTGGAGACTAGCAAACGTCGTACCGATCTTTAAGAATGGCGAAAAGAGTAATCCAGGAAATTACAGGCCGGTAAGTCTCACGAGTATCCCAGTGAAGATCATGGAGAGCATACTAAGGGACCATCTCTTGGATTTCCTCGAAGGAAACGCACTCATTCGGGACTCTCAACACGGCGTTTGGAGGCGTCGAAATTGTCTCACCAATTTGCTCGAATTCTACGACTGGGCGAAGGAAGAGAGGGATGAAGGAAATCCCGTGGACATCGTCTATTTAGATTTCGCGAAAGCTTTCGATACCGTTCCTCACAAGAGGTTGCGCGTTAAACTGGAGGCGCACGGGATCCAGGGTAGGACGAGCGAGTGGCTCAGTAGTTGGTTGGCAGGACGAGAGCAACGAGTGATGATAAATGGGGAAGCGTCGAAGGAGGTCGGAGTCGCAAGCGGTGTCCCTCAGGGCTCGGTCTTTCGACCGCTTCTGTTTTTGGTCTCCATAAACGATTTCGATCTCGGCGTAGAGGGTAAGAGAAGTAAATTTGCCGATGACACCAAGATAGGTTTTACCATGAGGGGGGAGGCGGAAAGAGCTGGAGCCGAGCGAGATTTAAGTCTTTTGGACGAGTGGAGCAAGAAATGGCTCATGAGGTTTAATAAAAGTAAGTGTAAAGTTCTCCACGTCGGTCGAAACGACAGTAGGTCTCTCGACAAGTTATGCGATGTTAAATTGGATGAGGCAAACGGCGAGAGAGACTTAGGAGTTTCAATCGATGAGTACCTTACGTTTCTCTCCCGCGCGCAAGCGACTGTGGCCAATTGCAACAGGATTCTAGGTTAAATTCGTCGGTCGGTTGCAAGTAGGACATCTCGCGTTATTCTTCCGTTGTATGCGGCGCTGATGAGACCCCATTTGGAATATTGCATCCAATTTTGGAGACCTACAAATAAAGGCGATTTATTGGCGTTCGAGGGAGTACAGAGGAGGGCCACTAGAATGATTAAGGAGGTCAGGGGACTATCATACGAGAAGCGTTTAGAAGTGTTGGGACTGTACTCGCTCGAACGAAGGTTAAGGAGGGGCGATCTCATCCAGGCTTTCAAGATAATTAAAGGAATAGATCATGTCGAGTGTGGTAGGTTTTTCCAGTCTGATGACAGCAAGAGAACGAGAGGTAACCGACTTAAGTTGCGCAAACCGCAGGTACGGCTCAGGTCGAGACAGGAATTGTTTACTTACAGAGTGGTGAACGCGTGGAATGCGTTAGATGACGAAGTAGTGGCTGCCGCTTCTGTGACTATCTTTATGAAGAAACTAGATGCTTTCATGGACAGGCAAAAATGTTGGGGGCAATCTTGACGTTAGGTAGTAGGCAGTGAGCAACTAGGATAGTGAAATAATAAAAGAAAAAACAACAACAATACAAAAATATTTAGCTTTAAGATAGTTAGGCCCACCCTAAAATTAAGGAACGCTCGACCTCGACACGTGATATCGAAATGGGCGAAATCGCCTCTTGATATCACTAACTTTCCTGATTCCTGAGTACGTTCTGCATGTATCCGATCGTCCCTCTTTACTACCGATACTCGTGATACGGATCGGGTTTGATGGAGCCCTTGAAATCAATTTAGATTATTCACCACAATACAGTTCATCATGTACTCTTGCGAATGATATCGTTCATCGTCTCTATATTTCTGGCGATTCAACATTGAATATTCAGTACGACACAAGTATTTCATTGGTGTGAACCAAAGCAGGAATGAATAGTTGGAAGAACAATTTGAAACGGTTGCAAATACATTTACATTTTGAAGCATTCAAGGTGAATGAGGTCAATGCGTGTGTCACCTAAATATTGCTGACGAAAGAGTGCGACTTTCGCTGGCTATACGGAATAGTGGAAGGCCATTCGCATTTCGCTGCGTCCTGTCTTGCAGAGATCCTTCATCCTTCTTCCTTTCATCACTCCCCTTCAATTATCATAATTTCCACTGTATAAGCAATGCCGGTGTGTCGATGGAATTTCGCTCCATTACTCGGCAGGGTCCGACTCATCTTCCAGAAGAGCATGCCCAAGAGTGACACGCACCAGCTGTTGCACACATATATCCTAGCGAGATATCAAACGTAATGATGACTGTCATAACTGAGTTACTTTGTCTATGAACACGACTAATCTACCTTCTGAATCGTTTCATCGATCTTGAGATGAAATCGTTCATAATCCCGTTGCAGATATTCCTACAACTTCATTCCACTTATTTATTCTCTGCCAACTTTCTAAATGTCTTAATTTCAGGTTCTGAGGAAACAAGCCAAGAAAGTTGTGAACCAATATGAGGGGAATTCCACGTCTCTTTTTGTCTGCACTCATTCTACTTATCAAGAACAGGTCTGGAGAAGTAAGTCAACTTATCACATTCCTACTTACTTAATTTTTATGGGGAAAAGGTCACTGAAAACAAGTGGTAGTCTGCATCATTACCTACGTATATTTATTACTCCCTTGGACATCAGTAATCGTGCACCAGGAATATAAGGCACGTATAAGTCTAACGAAAATCCTGCTTCAAAATAATTCACAAGGAAAGGATTACATCGTGACATTAGTCAGGGCACAATAAAACTTTTCTGCGCAGTGTTTAACATTGTTGAATGACACGTTCCCATGGAAATCAATTGATTTTTATTTTCTCCCGTTTAAACGTGCCGTCTTCCAAGAAACCACTGCTAGGTATTATCAATATATTAAAGATGTGTCGTTGCCAACTGTGGGATAGACGAATAGAGTCATGCTTGCTACCAACAAAGGTACTCACCCGCCCCATCTTCGCTGTGGTTCAATAAGTCCTCACTAGTCCCCAATAGCAACAAATTGAATGTTTTCCATGTTCAGGTTTCTTTCGGTACTCCCACTCATGGAATTGCGGCTTACCAATAAATTATAGTTTTATATATGTATGTACACTACCGGCAAAATAAATAGGAATATCCAGAACGAGCGATGCCACTAAACTTTGGTCACTTATTAGGAGCATTGAGGCATGCACATGATGAATGACTCTCCGATATCTGGCATCCCGGTGGCGCGATACAATCAAGCGACGGCCTTGTGATATGGAAGGCCTAACACCTGAAGATTCGTTTGGCACGTGTGTGGGACGTACAGGGTACTAACTGTGGTACGGTCAAATGATGTTATCACGTTTTTAGGATGCCAGGCATCGAAAAGTGATGAAAAATCCTACTAGCATGGGAATTTCTGCTTTTTCGGCCTGTCCACGATGTTCCAAATACGAATGGGAGTAGATGATGGAGGCATGTAAGGACTGCTTGGAAAATGTTACCGTCAGAATTTAGCACGCTTGGATATTTTTCCTTCTCATTGGCAAAATGAAGGAACAGGTATGGTTACTGATGATTGCTCTTTTCCTTCTCGACGTATATTAGCAATTATTCGTGTGCTGTAACAGGAAACCACTCTTGCTATAGCAATACATTCTGTCATTCTTCTATTTCCCAGGCAGCAGCAGGCACTTCTCTCCGTGGACTGGGAAATTTCGGCTCCAGTTTGGAGGATACAGTCTTATTTCTGAGTTTAAAATCGCAGGAGCACGCTAAGAAATTTGCGCAATTGAAGGATGACTATGAGCAAATGCGGAATGATAAGGAAAGCCTAAGGGAAGACTACAAGAAATTGGAGCAAGGCTACGAGAGTATGAGGCAGGCCAATGAAAACCTCAGCAGTAACTGCGAGAAGCTCAGCAGTAACTTCGACAACATGAGAAAAGAAAAGGAAAACCTCAAATCCAGTCTACAGGAATCAATACGTGAGAGTGAGAAATTGAAACTTCAATTAAGCACCATGGAAGGAAGACTCCAATACCTCGAGGCAATCAACCTGCAAATAAGTGAGTTTGAAAATACAATTAAATATTCACGTAACCCCATTCTTGAACAAAGTATGCCATCTGCACATGGTATTTTTGTTTCGGTGCTTCCTGCGATCAAATACTTAATTACGGACGCTATTTGATAGTCGACGCCATCTCAGAACAATTGCGTAGAACAATTGCAGAGACAGCGGTTACAGTCGCAGTTCAGCAGATCGCATATCCCACGCAATGACATTTCAAAATGTGGATACCCGAACTGCAGTATCTTTATCATATTATAAGCCCTCTTTCTAAAGCGGGTATGAACTCCAAATTCAGAATGGGAATGTCTGATACATCTTACGCAGCGCCCCGAACGTGCCAGACGATTGCAGACCTGGGTGTGAAGCGGACAGGAAAATACTTTGTTGATCCGGACGGGGTTCTGTTTGGCAATGCCCCCATTCAAGTACTCTGTGACATGGAGACAGGTCGGTGGAGTAAACAATCATTCCAGCATTCTCGATGACTTGAATGCTATTTTTAATTCAGAACTCCACATGCCCTCTCAACTATGTTTCGTCTAGATCCTGTATCCACGATCGTCCTCCATGATTCGATGGGAAGCACTGTGATAGATAATTGTGCTGATCCGGGTTGCTACAGTCGCCGCATTAATTACGGTTCTCCCATCAAACAAATGACAGCCTTGATCGACCAGTCGGATTCATGTGAACAGCAAATAAGAGTGAGTCGAATTTGCTCCCGTAGATTCACAATATAGATGAGCTTTAAGCAGGAAATAACCAAACTCCGATTTACCATGAGTTATGTTTTTTTTTATCTTCCTAGGACACGTATTTAAAAATATAGAACCTATTGTTGCCAATCCAGACTACGCATAGTGTGCTCATCTTCTTTCAGTACGACTGCTTCTCGGCGGCTCTGATTACTGGAGACACGCAGTATGGATGGTGGGTGGACCGTCACGGTCAACGCCAGTATTACTGGCATGGATCAAGATCTGGAGAGCACGTGTGCAAATGTGGTATCTCTCGCGACTGCATCGACTCCTCTCTCCCTTGCAATTGCGATGCAGGGGCACCCCAATGGGAATCGGACGTGGGAGCCATCACTAACAAAACAGCACTGCCCGTAACTGAACTTCGCTTTGGAGGATTACGATTCGGAAGCCAGAAGGCGAATTACACTCTTGGAGGATTGACTTGCAGGAGCAAATCTTCATCCGCTTCCAATCCGGCAGAGCATGCTCGTCTCTCCGCCGAACTGGACATACTCACTCGGGTTATAACCTGATCAACACCAAATAAGGGCAGTACGATATAGTGATATGTAAGATGGATTTAGTTGATACCGACCCGAAGTTTCAGATGGAGACAAGAGCCCTTTTTTTGGATGAGGAGCTCATGGCAATGCTTGTTAATCTTTAGGAATTGCAAACAGAATGCTTCGCTTCATCGGAAAAAAGGTCAACGAAAGGTGGGCAATGGATCCATCCCAGCAGTTGAGTTTTTACGGCACCCATGGATAGCATTCGTGCCTTTCATTTGCACACTTGGACTTACAAGACTCGTACACCTTTGAAAATGGGAAAAAATGCAATCGGGAAAGCATTAATAAACTCTGATGGCCGTAAGGTGGAGAGACCAGGTCAATCAACTCTGCTGTATATTATTAATGGAGACAAATTCGATGTCTTCTTCTAGAAGGATATCACGATCTTGCACCGTCACGTTTCGTGGGCTATCACATATATATCCCATGTGAAATCGCAAATGGATAAACACTCTCCAATATTAACGATTTACTGTCTCCTTTGGCTCATTTCTATGGCATCCATACCCTAGCTTCAGGTGGACTCCCGTGCTCGTATTACGGGGCAAGGAACCTCTTTCGATGAAGTGAAACATTTGAAAGTACAGGCAACTTACTCAAGTTGAAGAGAACTGAGGGCAACGTATGCATTGCAATGAATCCGACCAGTTGAATTTTCCCGAAACCTTTTAAGGGTATTTGTGTCTGTCATTTCCATGTTAGTTTCATTCCCTCTGTTTGACAGTATTTTTCCGACTTTACCCATCGGAGGGCGAGGGAATGGAACAAACTTAAATTGGAACGAGCGAAGCATCCATTAATTATGATGAGGTAATGATAATTAGAGGTTGCCAACATACTTCATAAATGGGTGTCCAATAATAGATTGTAGCCAGTGTTCCATGCTCTTTACAGCCCTGGGAATATGTGCATCGCAAGCTAACGGAGCGATTTTGAATGGAGAGCATACAGAAACCTAACTTGTGCACCTAGTTTCCCCGTACAAAGGCCAGTCATTGAACTTTTTGATGGGTCCTCATATACAAGGTCATTCAAAGTAACATATACACTTTGAATCACTCTGTACCATCGATGGTAAATTTCATAACAACGTTTGATGGTGCATTTGCTGGCAAACATCATTATTTAAAATATATATTATTAAAAGTCACAAAATACCCTCAACATGCCGGATGTACTGTTGAATTTCGAGCAAAGGAAGAACATATTAATCTCGGTGTTGTCCCTCTCGATCCGGTCAGAGTGTTAGTTTCCCACAGTTCAACCTTTTGGCTTTGAATTAAAGCTGCCAAATTGTTCTCCCTCACTTTCTCTTACGCGCGGACGTTTGCCAAGAAAATCGGACGGGTTATTACTTGTTGTCTGTCATGCTCACTGACTAACCCATTTTTGTTCCTTCATATCTTGAGTACTTTTGTTGCGTAAATTGGTAACCTTTAGATTTCTGTAATAAATATAGATATCAAACTTGGTCGTGTGGCATTCTATTCTCACCCGTGAACAGACACGGACCATCCTCCTGGTTCAAGAAAACATATTTTCTTCTAATATATAAAGACGATCGTGACTGACTGACTGACTGACGCTAATTCTAACCATGTTCCAGAAAGGTTAGAAATCTGAAACTTGGTACACATGTACCTTTTGGGTGCAGAGTTCAGAAATAAATCCGACTTCGGAGGTACATGCCCTGGGGGAAACACATTTTGGGGGGAGACTTTTTTTTAAATATATGTTGCGATGGATAAGGATGTCACCGAGAAATACCACCGTAGGTCACCGTTTCGGTGGTGTTGTGGTAGCACATCTGACCGGTAATCGTGAGGTCCGGGTTCAAATTTCTGCTATTCCATGCCTTTTTTTGGCTTCTCTTGCCCTCCATGTCCCGTTGCTTGAATGAAACGGAGAGACATGGAAAGCTGAAACGTGGCATGGACGTGCCTACCGACAGGATGAGTTTAGGAAAAATGCAAAATTTTAGATCCATGCCCTGGGGGCATATTTTTTGGGGCCGACGTTTTCAAGTATTTTTTCTCCTGGTGTATTGAGCTAGTACGGAAAGATGAAACTTGGTACATAATTACCTACCGGAATGCTGCGTGCAGGAAAATTAATTACTAGCGAGTTTGTTTGCCCTTTTGGCTAGTAATTAATATTCGTCATGCGCAAGACGCTAGAAAACGAAATCGAGTAATAATTTGCCAGATGTCAAAAAGAAACTGTCGCAGTGACCCGTGCCGGTGAAATCACCATAAAAGCAGGTGGGTTGCCTATCGGTGGAGGAAGAGCCAGTCGCCACCCGGACTTGATCCCTCGCCTCCCGTGGTTTCACCCGAAATCTCGAAACACTCGGCCACCGAGCCCAGGTACCTTTTTGCTATTCTACTAACCAGACATGTCGAGTGTGGCGCGGGAGTTATATGGGTGCACCGTCATGGATTACATGAGTGATTGACGTGGAATGTTATCGAAGAGAAGAGTGAAGGAAAGTGGAGAATGCATAAAAACTAGGGGGGAGCCATAAGAGGGTTGGAATTCTCAGCGCAGCGGAGCACACCTATGCAATACGAATGCACTCTCAAAACATCCATTTCACAAATCCAAATGACTCGCAAAGGTCTAGCCATTACCTTCTGAGCTATCACGGTGGTAGGTTACTCTCTCGCTCCATTTACTATTAATTTCATTTCATCGGCTTCCTATTGAAGAAGTAGATGCACACTGACTCTATGCAGTGGTTTTCTTTGGTATTTCTTTGACTTTTCCAATCATCAATTTCCAATTATCAATATTTTCCAATTAATAACATCTTAGTTGGACTCAGAAAAATGGGGAAAAGCTGTGGTCGTGCATGTTTCGTGTGCCAAAATGCACGACGCAACTCTCGCGAGAAGGAAATATCTTTCCATAATTTCTGCGTTGCAGGACTTTTTCAGCATCAGAATTAGGAATCAAGGAGCAGAAGACGTTCTGAGGGAGAAAATAACCAATATGAATAAGTTTCACTCTCAGGTGTAGGAACTGTTGTAGGAATAGTAGTTGTGGGATCTGTGTAGGTACATGTGCAGAGTTTCAGATAGCTGCAATTTGCGGAACTTGAATGATCAAATGCTCCTCATCAACCATCTCTGAGAAAATAGGAAATCAATTACTTTCTTGCTGACCTCTGGGTCATTATATTCGTCCCTTTAAAAACCTTTTGCCCTCCTCTCCTCTTCTCTATACAATCAATCTAACAAATTTGTAAGCAATAGTGTTTTAACATATTTGCAGATACTAGATAGTCGGGGAGGGAAAAAAAAGAAGCGGAAAATGTGTAGCAGGGCAGACCGTTTCGCACTGACACTTGCAGTCGTCGTTTTTGGATGGCTACGGTCGGCTCTTACAATGAGGGAAAATCCGGCTGCGCGCAAGGAGCATAGCTCCTTTGACTAGCTTCTCTCGTCCCAGCTTGTGGGCATACCTCCTCTCCTCCGCACTTCCTATTCGCTCCACGAACCTTGACTCATAAAAACGGTTCGAGCGAAAGCGAAGGAGTCGGTTTGCGCGAGAGTGGAGACGGGGTGTGCGCGAGAGAAAAGGTAACGCCGTAAACTTTCCTCATTCGTATTTCTTCAATTCATTGAAGAAATACGAAAATGATCAATTTCCCTCTTCTTTTTCGATGAATTTTCCAAATAGGGATCTCTCCAAAAGCGCTGGGCTTGTTTCGGTGCAACTCGATAACTTTTGGAAGTATCCCCCCTTTGGAAGTTTCAGTGCGAGTTCTCACATGCGATGCCGACTCACTCCTGACACCTCAACGCATTGGTCCCAGTTGACTAGAGAGCGTCTGTCTTCGAAGCGGCAGCTTTTAATAGTCCATTAAGTATGGAGTATATGGGAGCAATGTCCCGCCCCAAAATGTCTAAAATAACGTGATGATTGATAGATTCATAGCCTGTCGTCGCTGTGGATCAGCTGAGGAACGGCTTGAAATGTTTCCTCCTAATCCTAAGTATAGTGTGTATATGGCACTAGCAATTTCGCAAAGGGTAGAAATTCAACGAATGTGAAAAACGCATTGGAAGAACATCGACAAGCTAGAGAGAAGGAAAATTTGCAGGTCAATGTAACTATTTCGAACAAACTGGATTGAACTGAAACCTAACATCAGTACGTAGTTTTCTCATTTAAAGACCTCTCCTGGAACATATTCAAAGGCCCATGTGCAATGATTTTCCCACGAATGTAAATCGCATATTTTCAACTTCACAGTCCGTAAGAATGATCGGAAACGAACGAAACATTTGCTTAGAGGTGGAAAAGAGGAGGAGAAAAAGAATAGCATCCCCACAACTGCTAGGAGGAGAAAGCTATTAAGAAACAGAGAAACACAGAACCTTGCCAATTTATACTCAATTAGCAAAAGGAATCGGAATAGCGTCCAAGACAAAAATTGACCATTCCCACATTCATAGGTACCATGCCCCCTTTCCAGTTCGTATCACCTAGCAATGCATCATGTTGAAAATTCCCATTCAGGTTCGGTGCCCTTCCCTTTGTAACACCTGGGACCCGACTTCTGTAGATCCGGATTCCGACAGTAGTTGTGATGGCTGCCCATGCCTGCATCAGGAAATGCCGGCAGGTAAATATAGTAGAATGCTTATTAGGCGTTTGGCTCCGCCACGACTGGCACTTCTTCCCCGACCGTATGGCGTTCTTCAACCCGAGTACTCTCGTCCGTCACGCGTGTGTTTGCATTCCGCTGGCTCTATATGATGAAGGAATCAGGGAAAAGAAGAAGTCGATTGTATGGAAGGAGTCATAGCTTCACGATTTACCTGTTTGATGAATGAACAAACTACCTGCCCAAAAAGTTTCAACCTTAAACGTTTGCCCTTTTCGCTGCTGGAAAAACATGTTTCGAAAAGCCGACGCACCCAAAAGCCATGCCCGGAGTGGATGCACCATGAAAGCTGAATACTCCCTCAACTCAATAATACCATGTCACTTATATGTACAATATGCCAAGTTTCACCTTTCCATTTCCATTTTCCCACATTTTTCTTTAACTCCTTGTCTTAGTAGTCACATTCATGCAACGTTTCAGTGTGAATGTTCATCAGTTTAGCTGATGCAAAAAAATATTTGAAAACATCTCCCTTTGAAATGTGTGTCCCCGGGGCATTTACTTCCAAAGTCTACATTTTTTCTGCACGCAGTATCGCAAATGGTAGTTATGTACCAAATTTCATCTTTCCATGCCACCTCAATGCGCCATTGCAAAAAAAGTTACTTGAAAAACGCCGGCCCCTAAAAATATGCCCCCACAGTAAATGAATCTAACATATTAAATTTTTCCTGAACTCATCGTCTCGGTAGGCATGTCCATGCCAAGTTTCAGCTTTCCATGTCTCTACATTTTACTAAAGCAGAAATATTGTTACTGAGGGAGAATGAGTAACACCACTTGGAAAACATAAGACGCCGAGAGAAAGCCAAGGAGCGACCGGGAATTGAAACCGGGCCTCCTGATTGCCCCTCAGGTGTGCTACCACTACACCACCGAACCCGAGACATCCGGTCAACCCTCTCGATGCCATCCTAATCCGTCACAATAAAAATCTTTAAAAACTTATCCTCCAAAATATCCCCTAGGGCATGTACCTCCAACGTCGGAATTTTTCTGAAACCTGCATCCCAAAAGGTACACGTGAACCAAGTTTCAGATTTCTAACTTCTCTAGAACATGGTTAGAATTAGCGTCAGTAAGTTTGTCAGTCTGTCAGTCAGTCACGATCGTCTATATATGTTAAATAACTTTTTCATCGACTCGCGGATAATTCAATGATGAGTCTCGGTTCTGATGACCCAATTTAACCTGCGGACGTCCACTCCCGAGATATCCATTCTTCGTACCTTGTCCTGTGCTGACCAGAGATATATTTCGTTACGAATTTTTTCGTGCAAATCCAACGCCTGTCCGGAGACATCGACAGTCGCTGACGTCACATTTGAACTCCTTTGGTAGCGGCACCAGTTAGCGAACGACGGTCATGAAATGTGATTCCACCTTTTCTTCCATGGTTTCACATTCTGCAGAAATCTGCTGAAGATTTCTCCAGAAAATTGCTTGAGCCCTTAGTTTAGCGCAAGGGACGGCGTGTGTAACCACAACGACAAAAGGTCAAATCGCAAATCATGACCCGTCGTTCGCTAACAGGCTCCTGTTCGCGAACTGGTTCCGCTTCTCTATGTTCTTTTTTCAGCTGTTGAAATGTGAACACTCTGATTTTAGAAGTAAAACCATCCTCGCACTGGAATCGAGGAATTTTGCATATCAAGAAAGGACTGGAACAATGTCCCAAAATAGGATGCGAAAAGGTTCTTTAAATGCCTGCATCTGGAAAACCTTACTGGTTCAGGGTAAACGCTCTAGAATAGTAACGTATACCAGCGAACCCGTGGAAAATATCCATGAACTTCTGGTTGGCCCAGAGCAGGGGTGTCGAAATGTCAAATTGTGTCCATTCCGCGTGGTTCGTTTTACTTAAGTGCAGCCATTTTCAATCATCGAAGTGTTTGAAATTGAAAAATTGATATAGGATTTCACGAGACGGACCCAACCACCCCTAAAGGTTTCCATCCAACTTCATCAAGTTCGACACCCCAGGCATAGGCTAAGTATTTAACATATTTGAGAATTCAAGAGTTCGGTCAGCTGCCCTCCCAACTTTCCCCGCAGCAGTCGTTTGGACATCGTACGTCTTGCGTACCCCTGTGTCCTGCCCTTGTCTTGTCCTCCCCACGGGGGTGCACACACCTACGATTCAGATTTTCCCGCAGGGGCGTGTTAAACGCCCCCGCGTATAATCCTGGGAGTTCCCCTTTATCCAGTTCGAGGAAAGATGAATTCCTCGCCGGATTAACATCACCCTATATTTATCAGGATGGCCGCAACCGCTTAACAATCGGAAATCCGTCCTCGTGATGAGGGGGGGGGGGAGGAAATCCCAGTTGCATTTCAGTGGAAATGAAGAAATTCTCGACGGAACCGGAGATTAAATGATTCCATATGAAATGAACGAGTCTTATCCTTTTTTTTTTCAAAGCAATTCTTTCGATTCTCTTTCCAGGATGCTCACATTCAGATGCTCATCGCGAATCGTAACAGGAAAAAGTTAGGTTATTAGTATACGGAGGCTTGTTTTCACATGATGCAAACAAATTCGAGTTATTTTCGAAATATTTCCTAATCCGCATTATCTGTACACTAGGATTATGTTATAAGTTTCCAAGATGAACACGAGAGGGGTCATTCCTCTGGGAAGCATTAGAAAACTGTTTGGTGTGAGGGATACTTTACAGTCCTTTCCGAGAAAGGTTATCCGCGTTCTTTTATCACAGACAGATCCAAGGACAAGGGCCATATTTTCTCCAAGAGGAGAAGAAAGAATACTTTATTAGGGGGGCAATCCCATAATTCTTCCATGTAAAATGAAGTTCAGTTCTTCAATAATTACCTGCCTAGCATGCAGATGATGAAAGGAATCCTTTTGGCAAGGACCCCTGCAGAGTCCTACTTCCTCGAGGAAAGTATCGGGTCCTGTATTTAGTGCCTTTAATTGGAATGGTCGATGGTAGTTGGCATATACATAAATATGGATACAATGATTGTTGAAAGAACAGAATGGAATTATTTGCATTTCTGGATTCAGAATATTTTTTCCCCTGGGGAAAGGAATGGTGAACACTCATGATGTGGGAAAAAAAAAACTATGTTTCTAGTTTTCAAGTTCATCATCCTCTTATAGAGGGTTGATGCTTTTTACTCCCCAGCGCCAGCGGAATATTCCGAGACGAAATGAAACCTGCAGAAAATGGCATGGAACTTTGTATTTAACGTTTCATCTTCCAACCATATGCCTCTGTGGAAAATACTTAAAATATATTTTCATTCATATTCAATATTGACTTCCGTCCTATATTTAATTTTCGTTGAGGCTCTGCACTTTTCAACGTTACATTGCCAAGAAGCGTCACCTCGTACATTTAATCATTCATCAATGATGAATGATTGTGCACAAATTCACCATTAATGTATCCAATCCTTCTCGGATTACTCAAGTGGCATGGAGACATGACCTAGTCTGAAAATCAATAGGTCAAACCCACGTGGAGCTCACATTTACTCTGACGTATTTTTAGCTCAACATCTTTGGACAGGAATCCAGATTGGAATCAAGACGCCATTCTTTCTACTATTGCTAAATATGAATTTCAAAGTGAAAAAAGAAAAGAAAATATAGAAATTGGAGGTTCCTGAGTTTAGAGCATTTTTTGTCAGTGCCAAGTGGATCCACTACCTGATAATGACATCCGTTCGAATCGATGGACATGCATATAGGTTGTTCCATAAGTCAGTTTCTCTTGGAGCATCTTGCAGCTCATAATCAGCGACAATTCAACAGGCGTCAACAGCAGTCGCTGCCAAAAGCGGAGGCTAAACGCGCATCGCAGCGTCAGACAATCATTCCTTTGGGAACATCCAATGACGTGCAATAGTTGCGTCTCGCGAGGGAATGCATATGCTAGTGGATTCCTTACCCAGCCAGGGAGAGCATCGACACAAGGAAGCTTTTCCCCTTTCCATTCCCACCTGAAATCCCAATTTCTTCGTGGAGTTGAGATTCTCCAGAAGCCGAGCGCTGAAAGTTAATACCAACCCATGTCCCTTGGATGGAAACGCCAGAGAATTTTAACAGCATTCTTAAAATGCTTCAAAAAGAAATTACTCAGTAAAGGCGTGAACTGCTTCCCTGTTGTGTAGCACTTGCACATTCAATAATCTTCCCCGCTGATATAAACGCAATTCAAATTGAACCCACCGTTCCTTACCTGTGATAATTTTAGGGGTATCGAATGTTGCTTTTCCTAAAAGCTGTTTTTTTTTTCCGGGCACCAACGCTTCTTCATTTAACATGAAGAGAATGGAGCTATAGAATATACTTTACTTCGGATTTGATTTATGACCCATTGTCTGCAACGGAGACAGCATTGTTGGAGAGAAAAGGGATAGTAAACGGAAATGCGCTATGAAATTATATTCGCAACGCAAATAAACATAAATGTTCGCAATATTAGCCGGGTGTGCCATGCGTTTCCTTTTCACAAAAGAAATCCCATGAGATGCAAGACACCTGGAAGCGAGGAATTGCGAAAACCCCGGAAAATCCCGGCCGGATGGGGAAGAAACATCTGGAATTAAAGCGATAAGGACTTCTCATAAACAGGAAATGGCATACAGGTTTTTAAATGCTGGAAATCCTTGACGTCCCAAGTCAGTCATTCCATGGCAAGTGGCTATTAGTTTTGTTTTTGTACTTCCCTTGCTTACAGCTTTCCCTTGCTTCAAGTCTGTTGATATCACGAAGGTAAGAGTGAAAATACGGCGAGAGAAGAATTTATCGATAAAATTCATTGCATGAGACTTCGAATTCATTTCTTAATTGAAAATTGAAAATTGACAACCGGCGTTTTTCATGAATTGTTTGCATTCTCCATTCGCTGGACCTAATATGTATCACATAATTCTTTTTTTTACTTCCAGGAATAAGTGAACATTTTGGGAGAAGAGTTTGTGAAAATGAAGAACATCGCATGTATTTTTCTCATTGCTCTAATTGCATCGACGGAATGCACTTCCCGAAACGTGAGTGAATCTAGCGCCCCCACGCTAATTTTTTGATCGAATGTTGGGGTTTCAACCTCGAAAATCGGAATTTCCTATATATATATTTTAAAGGAAACGCGTATTATCGAACAGTCACAGACGATTTTGGCGCATTTGGCGACTTCTCCTGATATTAAATGCGTCTCAGCGTGCTTTCACCTGGCTGCTTCCTCCACTATGGAGTGGCCCTGTTGCCCAATTAAGCCGAACAGGCTGGTGCAGGCTCGCCTTCGAGAAAAAGTGGCACTATTTTTTCTATGTCATCGATTCATTTAAGTAGTGTGCGAGGAATTATGTTGGATATGACACTCTGCTTCTTCACTGCTGGTATTTGGTATGGTACTCTGACTACAGTCTGGAAAAATTGCGAAAAAGTTGGGGCCATGCAGCAACACATCATATTGATGCCTTCGATCAAAGAAATTGTATGAAGTAATTCAATGAACTTTCTTTCAGGCTATTCGCATTCTTATGAGAAGTCCATTTGAAGCTCAGATAATTTCTTCGGAATGTGTGCGCTCATTTTATCAACACGAAATTTCCTCTAAATGGAATGATGAAAAAATCTGTGGAAGTTTGAGGCATATTATCCATTGATACAGAATGTCCCAGTATGAACTGATCATTGGTTCTTTCGCAAAGCATATGGCCTGGGTAAGAATAGTTTCATAGGTCTCACGCATTAAGATTCGGTCGCCGAGATCTACATCAGAACGGCCTGAAAGCAACCCCCTACCTTCGATCATTTCTGAGGCATCCCGTGTATTCGACAATCGTTCGATAATTTTCCGGAGGAAACGAATGAAAACACGGACCTCTGCATCAACCACACATCTCGGAATTAACTTCTATAGGGCTGAAATCACATGAGATGAGAAAAAAAAGTCGAATGCAATATCGAAGCAGGTGATGAAAGACGCGCAACTGGACTGCAAAGGGGCAAATGACGGAAAAATCCAGCGGACTAGTACGAAACATGAAAATAGTACAAACCGGCCCTAATCGTGTTCGTGCAACATGACTGATATCAGTCGATAATGCTTTCCAACATAAGAAAATAATTCACTGTACCAAGTTACTCCATATTCTTGCACTCCTGATCGCTTCAAAATTCAATCTGCACCTTTCCTCTTTTATTCAGGTATTTTCAGGAATTCTGAAACAGCTTAATGATTGCAGCGAATTTAACTGGAAACTAAGCAATTTTCTACAAGGCTCTCGTGTTCTTCCCCTCGATAACATCAACCCTCGATCTACCAAGTTTGGGTATTGATTTTTCCTTTTTTCTCTCTTCAGAAGATCGCATTGAACTCCGCCCCTGAATCGCAAGGTGCCAACAACCTGGAGGAGATTGTATCAAAGCTTCAGGCAAAAGTGGAAGAACTCGCAAAGGACAGCGCGAAAATGGAAGAACTGGAAAGGGACAACGCGCAACTAAAGCTCGAGATAGCAGAACTGAAGCTCGACAACAAAAATCTGAAATCTCGACTGGAAAACACGGTGGAAGACAGGTTGCAGTATCTGGAGGCTGTCGCCCTGCAAATAAGTGAGATTAAAATAATTTTATGAAAGCATTAGATCAAGTATGTCAAACTGGCAGGCCAGCGGGCCGGATTCGGTTCTCTACTCAAATTTGTCCGATACGCGACGTCCTCCCCGTCAGGAGGTTTCGGAAAATCATAGCAATTTTCATCTAATTCGCATTAAAAAAACACGGCGAGATTGGTTAGTGAGGCTTCCACCCACCTCTGGAAATATACAAACCCGACCTCAACCAAATCGAGTTTGACACCATTGGGTTAATCATCATTTTTCAAGCCGTACACTTTGAGCCAAAATGTGTCAGGTTTCATCTCTTATAAGGTGCTTCAACTGCAACTCATATCTATCCCTTGTGGCTTACACATTTTGCCTTTTGTGACTAATTTTAAAAAGCATTTATAAAAAAGTATTCCTCAAATTTTTTATTATATCAAATGAATATATCTTGAGCAATATGTAACCACCCTTGCATACATATAATCACGAAGATGAATGACCATTATGTCAGGGCTCCTGTTGGGGAAGATGAACTTCTCTTTGTCTAAGATCCAGGAATATATCTCGAATATGGGATTAATAAATGAGAAAGTGTCCGCTTTTACTAATACTCGTGATGAGACAAGGCAACACACAAAACGAGGTAACATAATGCACTTGTGAGGGAGATTTCTGGGAAACATGGAAGGGGTATTCTACCTACTGTGGGAAATGATAGCTCTATGCCTCCATAGAGTGGTCTAAATGGGAAACTTAACAATGCACAAATAACCCTAGTAAATGGTGTATCATAAATCGATACTTTGTCAACTGTTTAACCTCGAAAAGGTTAAAACCTGAACTATGTTTGATAGCTTCTTATTTTCTATGAAGGACTATTATCGGCGATAAATATGCACCCTAAAAACTATATATTATTATTCATTTCATTTTCTTTCTTAACCCTCAGAAGAATATAACCTGAACCTTTGTTGCCGGCAATGTCGACTTATCCTTTCCTTTGAGAACTTAAATGCAGTATGTATGTGATGTATATGTATATGATGCCCGTGTCGTTAGCGCCCCCTACCTGTGAAACCCTTGCCGATCTGGGTGTGACGAAGACGGGAACCTATCTTGTGGATCCAGACGGTGTACTGCGAGGTGATCCACCCATACAAGTTCTCTGTGACATGGAGACAGGCAAGGCCCAGCACATATTTGCTTGAAGTAAATACGTTTTTTTTTCCTCGAAAGGCCAGTGCACCCTTGAATAACTTTATTGCGTATGGTCCTACTTAGATCCAGCATCCACTATCATTCTCCACGACTCGATGGAAAATACGGAAGTAGACCATTGCTCGGACCCTGGCTGTTACAGCCGCACCATTATTTATGAAGCATCTCTCAAACAGATGCAGGCATTGATCGACCAATCTGAGTCATGTGAGCAGGACATAAGAGTGAGTCGAATCCAACAGAATCATTCACACATTCTTATGGCTTGACAACATTATTCGCTCATAGACGAAGTTTCGATTTTTGTGGCAGGGACTATGATGGAGAGAGGGTGAATATGATGAGGGAGTGTATGGGAGGGGGGTAGGGAAGGGAAGGGAGAGGGAGGCGCAATGGTATATGGGGTAATGAAAGCAGGGGTGACCGTGGTTTATTCAACCTTGACTCAAAGGGAGGGAGGTGCGTGAGGTAACTTGTCCCAAGACAAAAAATCATAAGGGATGAAAAAACAAGAATTTAACAACATAAATTCGCTACTTCCACGAGATCCGTATCAGTTACGTCAGCAAGTCTCACATTGTCCCTTTCAATTCCAGGAGTAATGCATCATGCAAGGTTTTTATTTATTAAAAATAAATTTTGCTACACCTTGTGGAAAGGAACTATTTTTGTTTCGCTATAACAGCTTGCTTTTCTATCGCATTATATTTGAAGTAGCAAAGAACTGTATTGTGTCCGGTCCTACTTATATTACAGTATGACTGCTTTTCGACGGCTCTCTACGACGGAGAGATTCAGTATGCATGGTGGGAGGACCGCCACGGCGACCCTCAATATTACTGGGATGGCTCACATGCCGGGGAGCACATGTGTAACTGTGGTCTTACTGGTAACTGCGTCGACCCAACCTTTTCTTGCAACTGCGATGCAGAAGCCCCCCAGTGGGAATACGACGCTTGCACTATCATCAACAGAACAGCCTTGCCCATCACAGAGTTGCGATTCGGAGGGCTCCTGTTTGATGCCCAGAAGGCGAATCACACTCTAGGTGCACTGGTCTGCAAGGGACGTGCGTCGCTGGACAATCCAGCAGGATCATGCTCATCTCTTCGCCAAGCTGGACACATTCGCACCGGTTATTACCTAATCAGAACTAAAAAGGGACGGTTGGATGTCGTCCTCTGTAGGATGGACTTGGAAGACACGGATGTGGAGTTCCAGCGAGACACCGGTGCCCGCATCGTCGAGGAAGGCGTTTATTTCGATGCCTATCGCACCAGCACATGGACGAGTATAAGCACAATGCAATTCCAGGGAACCGAGGTGAACATAGGCGATGCAATGGCACCAAGCTCCGGGATTTTCACTGCACCCCTTGACGGCATTTACGCGTTCCACATCCACTTCTGGACCGACACAGAAACAACGGTAACTCTCAGGAAAAATGAAGAAACCAAAGCAGCAACGCACGCTAATGACGTTTACGGCGCGGAAGACGCCCAGACGCCTGGTCAATCTGTCCTCCTTCAACTCAGCGCGGGCGACAAGGTTACCGTCTATTTGAACGATGGAGAAGTGCTCTCAAATTCAAATCGCTACACCCATTTTGTGGGGTATTTGTTGTATCCGATGTAGGATGCCTGTTGAAATGATACACTCGGTCATGGCAATGTGCTAAGTGCCTTCAATTCCAACAGGCTTTTTTTCTCCATTAACATCCAGAAATAAAATTTAACATATAGAGTGAAAATAGACCATTCAATATGACTTACGTTTTTCAATAACTACAAGAGTTTAGCCGCTTCGTTGCCCACATCTTAATTCATGTATGGTCCAATCACGTCATGTGGCTTACGCCTGTGACGCCTGTGTTTTCCGAGTCCCTGCAGAAGTATCGAGGTCGAAACTGCTCCTACACAGGGCGTACACTATTTTGAGGACTCCGCCTTCAATACACGCTTGGATTGTTGCTTTCACCATTCCGACTTGAGTTTTTACTTCGTAAAAAGTGGCAGGATGGTAATATCTGCGTGAGGGCAGGACATTGCGTCACTCTGCTGATATAACCCACTTCAGTCAACTTTCTTAAGTCATTGATAGTTGAATAGACCACATTGATTTAAAAGTACAGTTGAATACATTTCCAGGCATTCCTCCAAAATGTCACAAGGCTAGAGATTTTATAAGGAAAACTCTGCAAATTCATTAATATGGCATAGGCTTGCTCAATTGTCACACATTTGTTGCCTATCTATTGAATATAAAGGAAAGGGCTTGCAGGAAAATCTTGAAGTATATGCCAATTTTGAACTTTCCTCAGGCTATATGATAGCAACGCCGACGTCTCAAATTCAGAACTTAATTTTACACATACTGGGGCCATAGACTAATTGATGACTAAGCTATGTAATGTAATACAGAATAGAACTGGACTTAGACATTACAGGGCGGGTGACGTTCTCAACTTAAAGTCAAAAAGGTAGATATGATTCGGACGCGTCAAAGCGGAACCGTGCCGAAGTTTAATAGCAAGATGCAGCAGGAAATACGGAGGGAAGACATGTAAACAACTGAGACGTATCATACCCATTGAGGTATAGGCGAGGGTGAATCAAAACTCGAGCTCACTGACGTAGTCACTGAAGAGCGCAAATTACACCACTACCTTGGATTCTACGCCGCATAGATCTTCGCGCAACTATTGCCTACGTCATCTGAGAGCTTTTGAAATCTTGTGTTAACCAGGTACATGTCTAGACTGGGATGAGTTGAAACCAGCGCTCCATACCCCCCCCCCTCCGGAGATAAAACTCGCGTCTAATTCCCTTCCCGTTAGGATATCCCATGAATGTCACTTCTATCATCAGAGGTCATGTGTAGGGAGAAGCAAGGATTATTAGACCTCTTGTCCTCCTTCCTTGAAATACAAAATAAGTGATACCTTTAACGGAATTGGTTTGAATCAAACGGTTCAGAGGCAATCATTGGGAAGATGGATCGAGGGAAAGAACGATGAAGAAAAGTATGCACTCTTTGCCCCAATGTACAGGTGGAAGCATAATAAAATCACAATGGCATTATACAGTAAAGAGCCGCGCATAAAATGCAATACATGGAAAGGAAATGGATGCAATGCACAATAGAGAATCCAAGAAAAAGAACCTGATGAGAGAAAAAAATAAGGAAAAAAGAACAGAAGGGTACATGAAATGGACCAGGAATTCTGAACTTTTCCCGCGCCGGTACAGAAAATAGGAAAGAAAACTCTCGATACTGGTACCCAATGTCTTCCTAAGAAATGGATTCCAAGAAGCATGACTGTATTCCTGGAGAGAGTTTCCCCCAACTCCTGCAGTCAAGGAATTTGAGTGTTGAAACACCATCACCGCCTCTGATGCAAACTGGAATATGGCCCAAATCGCCGGCGTCCTTCAGTGGCTGTACACCTACCCTTTCCTGAAAGTCATACATATCTCTTTCATGCGTGATATATCTATATATCATTATGACGAAAGGGAAAGTGAGATGCCAATAAGAGCAATACCGAATTGTTCGTCAGTTGTGTTGCTCCTCAACTGGCGCCTCACGTCGGTGAATGTGAATCCCCACAGGAGCAGGGATTCACGTGATACTGAAGAAACACTCGTGTCTCCAATCATGGGTTTCCAGGAACCGTGGTAAGTCCCCACATACCAATGGATCTCCACTTTGTCTCCGTCAGCAGTCTTTACTTCTCCCACTCATGGACGAGATGCTCTGTCTTCCGTATAAACTGCGGCTAGCATTCCTATAAATAATATATGTCTTCAAGTCACTCAGGCCAGCATAATCATAATTTCTCAAACTTAAGAATTTTAGTAAAATTTCAAGCTAATTGCTGTCATTGTACATTTGCCAGTCCAAATTTGCAAATACATGTAAACGATACAGCAATTCTATTTTTTTTAAAAGGAAATATATTTACTTATTCTTTTTCAGTGAGCCATTTTTTCGTCAGTCTCTTGGAACAGCCGTCTCAGTTCTTCTCTTGTGTTGCTCCTCAACTGGCGCCTCACTTCGGTGAATGTGAGGAGAATCCCACAGGAGCAGGGATTCACGTGGTGCTGAAGAAACACTCGTGTCTCCAATCATGGGTTTCCAGGAACCGCGGTAAGTCCCCACATACCAATGGATCTCCACTTTGTCTCCGTCAGCAGCCTTTACTTCTTCCACCCATGGACGAGATGCTCTGTCTTCCGTATAAACTGCGGCTAGCATTCCTGCAGAGATACCCTCGGTTCCAGAGAACATTCCCTGCCGCCTGGTTCCCGCTGGTCCAATGATAGGCTGAATGGAAGAAATCGTATCGCGATGAAATAACAAGTTACATCTTCGTTAGTTGTTACCTAAATTCGTTAATGGTAACGATTTTTTATTTTTAAAAGCTAATAGAGTTTCATCCCGTCGCATTCAAAAGCGACAACGTCATGGTATGTCCGATTGAGAAATCGATCATGGGTCCAGTGGCGTAGCTATCGAGTGAGCAGGCAAGCGGCTAGCATTCCTGCAGAGATACCCTCAGTTCCAGAGAACATTCCTTGCCGCCTGGTTCCCACTGGTCCAACGATAGGCTGAATGGAAGAAATCATATCGTGATGAATTAACAAGTTATATCTTCCTTAGTTGTTACCTAAATTCGTTAATGGAAACGATTCTTTTTTTTTAAAGCTAATAGAGTTTCATCCCGTCGCATTCTGAAGCGACAACGTCATGGTATGCCCGATTGAGAAATCGATAATGGGTCCAGTGGCGTAGCTATCGAGTGAGCAGGCAGTGCAATTGCACCTGGGCCCAAGGGCAGGGCTAAGAAAAGGAGGGGAAAGGCGGGGAGCGAGCGCTGGCGATTGGCAAAGGCCAATGGGGGAAGAAATTATTATTCGTCCGCCCCCTCCCCCCCCTTCCCAGATGAACGCATGCCCGCAACAAAACCGCGTTCCATATTATTGTTTAAATGATAGAAGAGAAGGTATCTTTAAGTCAAGTTTTCTCCTGACTTCTTCTTCTCCTGAAATTTATTGACCCGAACTGTAAGGGACCGAGTAAATCGTTTCGAGTTATCCGAAGTTAAAAAAAAAAAAACAACTCCGAAAAAGAGACATAACCAGAGGGTAATTTTTCCGTTCTCATGAATGGGCGAGTGAAGCGGGAACAGCATTTTCATTGGCTTTTTTTTCCTTTGCAGGAAATTTCCATACGTTATATATGCAAAATTCATTCATGAAAAGTCCCTTCAAAAATTCGTTGGTTGTATCCTTAGCTCACATGAAATTAATAATTCTCTTAATCACTCTCATACATGGGCCCACTCAAATGAATTTTGATGACAATGATGGAGGCCTCGATGACTGGTTCCGTCAATGCGGCAACTCTTTACCCCTATTATTTAAAAAAGGGCCCAAGTCCCAAAAATGATTATTTTCCTCCTTCACTACCGCAATTAGGGATAACTTCAAGTTAACCATTAGAAAATCGTTAATCAGGAATGAAAATGCGGTTCAAGATATTCGGAAATGCGAGATTAGCGAATTCTACTTAAACGGAGCATTTAACATGGTGTCCTACGGGATGCCACCAGAACAAGCACTGAACTATAAACATAAACATATAAGATAAACAAGAAATACATCAGAGGAATTTCGTTTCATCATGGTTGAGTTGGCGAGTTTGCACTGTGCTTCAAATAAGTGAAAGTATTTCTTAATACATGTATGACTCACCTAAATAGGGCGAACGGGATGATTACAGTGCAGATCTGTCCGGGGAACTGAAAAAAACAAGTCTCCTGAAATGCTGTCATGCTCAGATTATTAGAAAGAGAAAACAAAACGACACAGGAAGAAAGGCAGATAAAGAGCTAGAAAAGGAAATTGGGAGAACAGGGGACACAAAGACACAGATATCTTTTTTTATATATTTTCCTTTTTGGTGATAAGTTGTGAGGAAGCCAAAAAGTAAGGAAGTCTATGCAGTAGCAACGACAGAGACAGAGTGGTTCCTATTAATGATTTTATCTCTTCCTTATTTCATGACTGTTCGATAAAGAAGAGAGGGATAGACGGCAGAGAAACAGAAGGTGAAAGATCAGGGAGGCTGCTCGATATGCTGGCTGGATAGGATGCTCGAGGCAGCGCTGAGGATGGAAAGAAGAAGGAAAGGAAAGAAGAGGTTATGCCTGTACTCTTGAAGACACGTCGTTGGTGATCAGTGATCTGGCATATTGAATTCACGTTACTCAATTTAAAATTGGGATTTCCTGTGTGTAATTCCTATATTCGAGTTAACATTCTCTAAATGCGCTTGAAGTTCTTCTGTTACTGATGTTAATGACGGCTCGAACTGTTTTACTACATCTGGTCTACATGTTTGACCGTGCTTGAAAAATGCTTAAACTAATTTTCCTCATGGCAAGATGGAATTCTGATGCTCGACACAACCCCATCATGTAGATATTTTGGTGAAATTCTTAATGGAGTAGCCTGGTGAGAGTCTTGAGTACAATAGCATTCAATAGTGAAACTTCAAAATGAAATTTAGGTTTCAATCAAGTTGATCTCCCAGGCTTGTTAGCGTAGTGTGTTAGTCGGTTGTTACAGAATTTCGATTTTTCCCCCACTCATTAGCTTACTGCTCCACTTCAGTCTGCTTCGTTTGTTGAGCCTGTTTAGTCCTCAAATTAAAATAAATTGGCGTCTAAGTATGTAAATAATATACCTGTATATAGGTACTTCGACGCAAATGTATTGTGAATGGGAGTGAAGAAACCGATACCCAACCTCAACATATACGAATAAGGTTAGCTTTAACGAAGACCAAATTTTTCCTAGTTGCCTTTGAGCAAACCTAATGTGGCCTTGTCTACTCTAACCATCCTTAGCTAACGTGGTTATAGTTCTAACCGCTGACCTTAATAACCCACCCTAACCTCGTCTAACTCCACTAATTCACGACAAGGTCACGTTGGGTAATTACTACCATTGAAGCGAACTTCCGCCCTTCTAATGGTACGATAAATGGTGGCTTTTGTTGCAAGCTACAGTCAAAGCTGGATGGCAACCACGGTCTACATTCAGATCAATTCAAACGTTTTGTCTTTCATTTATGTATGTCTATATTGAGGTGGTATTGTTGAAGATTGTAGTGTTACTTTCCTCACTAACGTGTCTTCCCTCGAGCTAGATGGATCGAGCTATCGTTCTCAAATGTCGCTTTTCAAGAGCTATTGGCATATAATGGTGACATAAGTGTTCATGGCTTAAGGTCACAAGGCCTTTGGCAGAGTTTGCCCCCCTGTTGCAATGAGGGGAAATTTATTTTCTAGATTCATGTTTAACAAAATTCATCAGTGTGATCTGATTCGTCCCGAATTTTCATAGGTCAAGTTCTCAGATATTGAGAATATTTTTCAATGAGTGCACTTACCTTGTTACCCCCTATACTTTTCAACACACAACAACAGCTTGAAGTCTGTTATTTCGCATAATCAAAAATAAAATAGTTTATAGACAAAAGAAGGAAACCAAATCAATTGTAAACCACATAAATTGCTAAATTCTTTCATTGCTGCCGCAAAGACTTAATGCGCTTACCTTCGTCAGTTTCTCCTCTAGCAGTACAATTTAGTTGCCTGGGGACTAATTGATATGTAGTTTTAATGGGGAAAGTAAAGTACTTGTGGGTCACTAGGCGACTTGGTTTGGTTAAAGGCAACTAAATGAAATTTGTCTTTGTTCAAGCTTGATTTAAATATTCATGTAGACGCATGTTCATTGAAAGCACACGATTTCCCTGTCCTTGTAGTTGAAGTTTTCTCTCATGATTCAACATTGTTTTGATTTTGTTCATTTTGAATTTCATGTATTTTTGTGCCAGTGAATATTTTTTTCCTGTCTCATGGTTTTTCCATAGACTGATTTCTGTCGAAAATCCTTCGTGGTATGAGTAGAATAGGAACAAGGTCAAGGGCTCTCCGAAACAGGGTCGCGATCACCAGTCATGCCCGCCAAGTCCTACCTCCCTAGGGAATACACACGTTCGTGAATCCTGGTTACGAATTGCCAAGGAAAAGAACACGGAGGTAGAGGGCGACGATTGATGATTTTCCTTTTCTTTCCCCATCATTCCCGCTATTGAGCCAAGGTTTCCCTGCGAATCAATGCCGAGATGAAATTTCTGAAGGCCATAACATCCGAGCGCTCAACGGAGGTAGAGGGCGACGATTGATGATTTTCCTTTTCTTTCCCCATCATTCCCGCTATTGAGCCAAGGTTTCCCTGCGAATCAATGCCGAGATGAAATTTCTGAAGGCCATAACATCCGAGCGCTCGATCGATGTCTGCTAATTGCATGCTGAACATCCCCGGCAAACGATGGAGTTTCATTGAGGAAAGGGCACAAAAGACGAAAACGTGGACTACCCCATCGGACCAGCGGTGACTGGTGAAATCGACACCTGGAAGAAACGTCACCAAATAGAAGGCATTCACACTCCACAGCCAAAAATCTCTAGATCGGGAAGGCGAGGGTCCAGGGTAAATCCGCCCAATCTGTCCAAATTTTGAAAGGTCTGCACTTCGACTATCCACCAGATGTAAACGTTGAAATTACTTTTAACACTCCACAGCCAAAAATCTCTAGATCGGGAAGGCGAGGGACCAGGGTAAATCCGCCCAATCTGTCCAAATTTTGAAAGGTCTGCACTTCGACTATCCACCAGATGTAAACGTTGAAATTACTTTTAAAATTAATTACTTAAAATATATATATTACTTATACATCCTTGTGCCCTTCATTCAAGCTGGAACATTTGAGCTTGCGTTTCGGAAGCAAATTTCAAGGACCTCTTGCATATGGGCAAGAGGGGAGATGGCATTCGCGTGCCAGAAAGCGTGAAGGGTTCGTATTTCAACGGGAAATCGATGCAAGTCGATCGATCGATCGATCGATTTAAGTTGTGCTTCGCAGGATCCTAATCTGCGATATTTTCAATTGCAAATATCGAAAAAATAAAACCCATGGGAATGAGGGGTTTAATGTACATGCTAAAAAATTGCTAAACAGGTAAAAACATAATAATATTTGGGTGAATCGATTCAGGAATATGGATCTGTATTGCATTTTTTATTGGCATCCTGAAATAATGAATTTCAATAAATGTCTCCATAGGCGAATGAGCACAATAACTTCCCAACACGAACGGAAAGACGTTGCCCATCAGATTTTGAAGCGAGTATTCGAAGCCGGGAGTGATGTGAGCCGCAGGCACACAAAAATTAAATTTAAAAAATGTTGCACATGTGAGAAAAGCGAGAGATATCCAAATTCGTTTTTTGTCTGTGAGTGAGCATTTCCCCTCAAGGAATTCATGTCAAGACGAGAAGAAAAGAAGGAAAGACAGCCGTTCTAAGGTCACGATTTCGATGGGTCTCTTCAACGACTTATATCTCCAGCATGCTTCCATGCAGAACCTTGATATTAGCCTCATTCTCTTTACGAGATTCTTTTTTAAATAATGGCACAATACTCATGATGGTGCCACCACGGGTTCGGGATGGGGAACGGATTTTGCGAAAATCTCATCTCCTTGAACCTCGCGTTTGCCCATCCCAAATCGGCTGTGAGAGACGCACCGAAAAATATGTGGACAAGTTTTGCATAATGTCCAGTTGCTTCTCCATGCAAAAGAGGTGCTTAAATATTATCGACAGTTTTTGCTCGGCATTTGAAAATCCTCCCGATAAATCGCGGGCTTTTAGTTATATAGAATTTCTGATGATGGAATGAGATTTTACAATTTGTCAAACACATTTTTAAAAGTGGCGGTCATGGAAGGCTCTGTCCAATTATATGCGAAAATATTGGCAATTGTCTGATTTAGAGTGACTGATGCTGATGATGATGAGTATCGGAAAAAAAAACATGCAGGAATCGGTCATGTTTTCTTCTTCCTCGCTTAATACCGAAAGCTGCTTCTACGTGTCAGAATAGCCCCATAATTTAGAAGGTTTTCTAAGCTAACGGGTTATCATATGCTGGGACTTCATACTCGTTGAAGTTTAAAAAAAAGGGTTGGATGCTGTCGCACTCGTCTGCCTAAGTGCGTTTAGGAGTAAGAGTTAGGAGTAAGGGGGAAGGGGAGTGGGGAGGCGATTCGGAGAGCACGGTCGTGCGCGTACCGTGGGCGGTTCTCCTCTCCTGTCTCGCCGTCTCGAAGTGCGACGGGGACGGGGACATGCAGTCAACTCGGTAATCCGGATCTTTCGGTAATACGGACATCTGGAATATTCCCGGCAGAAGTCCCGTAGAATTGATGAATAGAAGAAAAAAATCGTAAAATGGCAATTTTCAGCGAATGCCGCCACATGATATTCAAATAAGACATACTGTACGAATGTATTTTGAACTCCCCATTATCTAATGGAGGACAAAGCACGCATCGTGTGAAGCACCATGGAGAAACCTTTCATGGAGAACGATTACTAGCAACTAGCAACTACAGATACTAGCAACGATTTTCTGTGAGTTCTGCTACATAGGATTCAAGAGAAAAAAACGCCTTTGGAAATTGAAGCGCTCGCGTATTCAGCCTTGCACTGGACGCGGATCGAATTATTAGGATCGATCTCATCCGAGGATTGGGCTATCGAGATTCGAGTTCGCGGTCAGATGCAAGGCGAACACTTCATCGGATACCTCGAGTTCTCGAGCTTAGAGACAGAAACGATCTGCAGTCGAGCCCGATCGTTCCGACACGATCGAAGGATCGGACCCCTATCGCTCAATCGACGATTCAATTTCGGTTTTGGTGTCTCCGCGATTCGAATCAGGCCGATCGGTTGCGTCACAGAAATAAAGACTTATGCATGTCACCGGTGGACAGACGCAGTCCAACAGACGTTGGCTATTACATGCTATCAAAGTGGATTTTGCGCAACAGTGCGGTAATTGGCCACGGACAGGGAGCTATTGTGTTCGGGAAACGATGCCACGTGCTCAACAATGGAGGTAGAGGGCTGCCTCGCTTTTCCTACCTTTTAAAGGAGTCCTACCATACCAAGCTGGATTAAATATTTACATCGCATAGAATTATATGTAGCATATCAACACTACCTTTCCTCGATGTAATGGGACTTACTTCAATGTGGGCCAAACACTTTAATCTTATCGTATATCCCTTCCCATGCCGATTCCATGCATCAATCAATTAAATTCTCTTGCAGCATTCCCCAGGAGGATGAGGAAGTTATTGTGCGCGAATTCTCCGAGTGTATCACTGAGGATGCTCTCAAGCCATACATGAATCCTTTGCATGATCTCCGTGAGATGCAGCACAATAAAGTAATCGTTTTCGAGAGAGCAACTCCAATGGGGGAAGAACATTTTGAATCGAAACCGAGTGTGCAGTTAAGCTGAATATTTATAAATGTATTCGATAACGCCATGAACGGATTCAGGGATGCGATTGGGGACATCACAGCAGAGGAGTTTCTGGAGAACGAAGACACAGACATATTTGGTCATGATTTCATCCATCTCAGCCCATCATGAGGATCATGTTCATTAAGAAGCGGCATGACCTTTCCCTTGGACCAAACAAAAAATAGGGCGGTATTGGTTGAAATCTATTTCATGCTTCATTTAGTTTCACTCTTTTTTTTTACTCTGCAATTGCTTTTGCTGAAATATGTATTGATTTTAGGATGTGAACCAAGTGGGGTTGAGATGGCGTATGGAGTATCACGAGGAACTTCTGTGATATCGATTTATTCTTATTTTTTCAAACTTTCAATAGTTTCCCCATCCCGTTCGTTCTCTGCCGTATTTTTGAATGCACATCTTTGAATGCAAGAGATCACGAAAATTATGGCTGCGTCCTAGGAGGCGCATCTCTCAAATTCTCTCGAAGGCATGCATTCTCCCTCCTAAGACACCCACTGCACAACTTTCGTGGTAGGAGCAGATAGCCCATTATTGAATTCAATTAAAAGTATGTCGATCATTCAGGAATTTAAACTCTTCCTCAATTTCTTTTAAGGGTTGTCACTTTGAATCACGTACATCCCCTTAGCACAAATCCCCTTAGACGAGCTAGCTCGGTCAATTTAAGTTAAAGCAGGAACTCTCGTCAGCGCATTCCTGCTCATTCCTAGGTATAATAGGGTTAGACATATGCGCAGGGTCCATACTTTCACCAAATCTTTTAGATGGAGCCCGAGTTAATATTAAAGCCATACGGATATTTGTTTGAATTCAGCATGTCTCCTCGAACACAATGGCCAGAAGTTCGTGGAGTCTCCTCCTGCCGGGTCACCTAAAACAGGTTCAACTTCAAATTCCTATGCCTTCCTCTATCTATATTTTATCTACATTTTCCTATCTTCTCTGTAAATAAAATAAATCGACACACAAAGATAGGTTCATTAATAAAACAACCACAATACAAATTTCAAGAGAAAAACAAGGCAAAACGAAAGTGAAAACGCGACATGAACCAACACATACAATACAATGCAAGAATATGCAATAAAAGACTATTCAAGACAAAAGACAATGGAATACAAAGCAATACAATTCATACTTGACGTGACAGCACACACTATATACATTTGACAGCACTCAAGCACTCAAGCTTTGAAGCACTCAAGAGCCCAGGCATCGACAGCTAAAGTACAATAGCCATGAAGTTGTATTTTAGAATAATTAAATTTATTTTTGGGCCATGTTACAGGCCACAAGTGACAAACTCATGGTTCTGAGGGACAGAAACAACTCGTCCCCCTTCCCCTACGACCTCAGGGGAAAGCACTAAAAATACAGACTTAATGCATGCAAGATTATACTTCGATAAATTCATATTTAATTTATTCTATATTAATTTTAACTGTTTTTACCTGCTTTTATTATAATTATTTTAAATTACTTAAATTGCGGTTTATATGCATGAGGGACATGAAATATTGGTCACAGGAACTCATGGTTCAAAGATGCAGAACCCATTCTTTCCCTCCCCTACCCCTTCCACGTACAGCCTCCTTCCCCTTGACCTAGGAGTGGGAACTAAACATTAATACCTAATGCATTATATTACTGGATTATATTCCTTTTGATTTAATTTAATTAAATCAATAAATTAAATTAGCAGTGAATTAATTAAATATAAATTTTATTCAATTCATTCAACGTTAACAATTTATTTTTTCCTTGCTTTTAACCCATTTTCCCGAAATTCCTATCGTTCGATATGTTAAGCCTGTGTCCTAAAATATAGAAACAGCAATGGGGTTTTGAGAGGCAGCACCGTTTCCTCCCCTTCCCCATTCCCTCCCCCTTGAAATTGGGGGAAAATCAAATATACCGACCTGACACATTAGTGATGAATCATATTCCCTTTTCTTTAATTTTTATTTAATTCGACATTAACAATACTTTCCTTGCTTCTACATTATTTGCTTTATATCCATTTTTATTTGGTATATTAAGCCTGAGGGTCCTGAAATAGAGGTGACAGCAAATCAAAGGTTCTGAGGGGCAGAACCAACTCCTTCCCACCCTCCAACCCCTCCCGCGTTCTGCCTCCTTCCCCTTGACATGGGGGTGAGAACGAAACAAACATACCTAATACATTATATTACTATTGGATTGCATTCCTTTGATTTAACTCATATTTAAATCATTCAACGTTAATTCATTTTAATATTTTCCTTACTTTTTTTAATTTAATTAAATTCCTTACGTTGCGTTTGTTATGCCTGAGGGACCTAAAATATAGGTATATATATAGCAGAAAATATATAGCATAGCAGAAATGAATTCAAATGGCACCAACACTAGCAGTGTGCAAATCATTCTCATTTCCCTACATGTATTCTATGACTGAGTATCATCACCTAAAGGCTTTCTCTATTTGTTTTTGCTTCAGTTTTCTTCAGGCAGTTACTGTTTGACATATAAAATGGTACACATGATATCCAAATATATGAAGAGTCGACGAAGGCACTCCTTTGCAAAAATGAATTTCAAAGAGCATTGCATGCTTTTATCTTAAGGTATTTGCAGCCTAAATATCAGTGGGGCTCATGCACAGAGTTCACCTGCTCAGTCCACCCTTCTGTTCATTTTGATTTCCGACCTGAGGACCATCGTGCAGCAGGATTTGAACTCGTGGAACTTATTCAATAGAGGTGTTCCTGTGGCAGGCGAAGGGTGTCTCCTGCAGTGCAGGACCATGAGAGCAGCCAAGACCACCAGGCGACCTTCGCTTCGGGAGAGCCCCCCATCCAGATCAGAGGAGAGCTCTCTTGAGTCTACGTTATATGCCAGGAACACCTCGAGCCCTAATACCAGTGAGGCACAATAGGAGAGTCTAATAATGCCCAGTAACTGCTAAAAAAAGAAAAACCTATTCATTATTGCCATGCAGCAAGGGGTGACCGATGGGCCAAATGAGACGCATTTCTTTCCAGGAGGCCAACTCAGGGGGTCTGGAACCTGTAACAACGACCAAATCAATTACTATGAACATCCCTTTCTTGCATATACATATATTTCCTTTATTTTGGGCAACTAGTGAGTCTGACAGGAGCAATGGCTCAGAGCACGGGTTTCGTGCCATTTATAAAAGGGATGATTGGGAATATTTTTTTTGTACAATATCACACTTATTCAACATATGCATCATCACATACCTAATTTCGTCAGAAACATTTTAAAAGTAATTAAAGCATGGCCAGCCGAGTATAAAAAACAGATTCACTAAACCATTCCATTAAACCATTGAAAATTCACTCTTAAGTAATTATCCAATTCCTTGTTGAAATGCAAAAAATTGAGACATTAAGAGATAAATTCCACATGCACCTGCTCAATTACTTGCCATTTCGCACAGTGCTACGAGAGTATAAATTACAATGAATTTAGCTGAAGCAAAATAGGAGACATTGAACTCATGAATGGAACGTCGAAAGATTCTGAAATACCTATGGCCTCCAAGGAGGACGGGAGTCCAGGGGCCTACGGGAGGCAACGGGTCTTCCGGCCATTGGGCCCCGTCTTGGAGAAAATCGCTCTGAAAATGAAAAATTTAAAAATAATTAAACATATTACACTCAGCTTCAGGGGCTGACAACTTATTTGTAATAGTAGACATTTTTATATCGAGACAATGGGTTATTTATTGAGGTTTTGATCTGCACAAAGGAGCAAGAGACTTTGAACGGAATGAAAGAAATATAAATTTAATCTCATCGCTTCCTCCACTTCTTGCTGGGATGGATGGAAAATCTTCACAGTTCATAAGCTGACTACGGACCTTAAGTTCACAACCTCTGACCAAAATCTTCCCCATCTGTATCATTTAGTTCAATACCTACCAGCCATGGGTCTGCGGGCCGCTGGTGGTCGGACTGCGGTGCCGGGTCGGAGTCGAACTTCGGTTCCGGGTCGGGGTCGAACAGCGGTTCCGGGTCGGGGTCGAAGAGCGTTTCCCGGTCGAACAGCGTTTCCGGGTCGGGGTCGGAGTGCGGTGCCGGGTTGAGATCGAACTTCGGTTCCTGATCGGGGTCGGAGTGCGGTGCCTGGTCGGGGTCGGAGTGCGGTGCCTGGTCGGGGTCGGAGTGCGGTGCCTGGTCGGGGTCGGAGTGCGGTGCCTGGTCGGGGTCGGAGTGCGGGGCCTGGTCGGGGTCGGAGTGCGGTGCCTGGTCGGGGTCGGAGTGCGGTGCCGGGATGGGGTTCGGCTGGGGTTCCGGGTTCGGCTGGGGTTCCGGGTTCGGCTGGGGTTCCGGGTTCGGCTGGGGTTCCGGGTTCGGCTGGGGTTCCGGGTTCGGCTGGGGTTCCGGGTTCGGCTGGGGTTCCGGGTCGGGCTTGGATGGCAACTGAACAGATTTGGAACAGAAAAAATGAAATATAAACTGAATCTCCTCTTCTGCGTCTGCTTGGTGGGCTGGATGAAATCTTTAAGCAGTTCATTAACTGCTTATGGACCTTAAGTTGTCGACCCCTGCTGCACTTCTTCCCCATCTTTACCATTTAGTTTAATACCAATTGAATTGATTGGACAATTTTGGAATTTTAATGTTATTAAATATCTTGAAGTTGCAAACGTTTTTGGTGAGTGTAAAAATGCCATAAAGATTAAAAACAGAAACTTCAACGCACCATTTCGGTGCCTGCGGCGCTTCTGGACGCAGTTCCTCCCCCGCTCATAATAACTCTTGCGGGGGAGGTTGCGGAGGTTGTGAGGCTGCCGCCTTCTCCTATCTCCCTCTTCTCCATTCACCGGCTGATCTAAAAATTTTTAAATATACGAATTCGTATGAAGCTACCAAATAATCAGGTAATACCATGAAATTCTTGCTTCATCAGTTTGGTAATTTCAAACTGAATATATTTTGGTTGCATGAACTTCCCTTTCCTTTCCTTCACTTTCCTTTTCCCTTTCCAACATTCCATTTCACGAATATTGCGGAATTTCCCGTTTTTCCCCACCACGAGTGAGCATAGCTTTCAAATGACTACAATTTGCACTACAAGGCAATGATACCATTTGTGTATGCATTGGAAATGGGACAAAGACTTAGGATTGCATGAAATGGATTCGCATCACTTTCCAGGGTGAGGTCTCACGAGACCATATATTGTTAGATATTCAATACGTTCCATTTAGGACAAATGAAAATGTTCGTTGGGCGTTGCGTCCTTCATCACAAAGCAGAAATATAGACCAGGATATATTGGACGAACCTGGCGGCTCGGGTTGGTCTGAGTCCCCGGCAAGGGAAGGTTCCAGCTCGACCACCTCCTCGGGGACACCAGGAACGACGGCAGGACTCTCTGGACTCTCCTCGGGGACACCAGGAACGACGGCAGGACTCTCTGGACTCTCCTGGTGTCCCTCACTAAAATTGGAGCTGGAGGTGGTCGTTGCCGTGGGAGAGCTCCCCTCCGATCCGGAAGACGTCTCCGGGAACCCCCCGAGAGGTCCTTCGCTTCCAGCGGACCACCAGTACCGTTCGGACAACCCGGAGGAAGAGTCTTCTCTGTGGGAAGCGAGAGGTGTCGACCTTGTGTGAGGAAGTTTTTGACGAGGTTTCTTGTCCTCAATTTCCTGCCGCACGATGGTCCGTATGTCGGCCTCGGTAAGGGTGGACTGGGCAGGTGGAGCAGATGACGGCCGGGAAACTCGATCCGGCGACGGCCGGGGAGAAGGCAGCGGCGAGAGTGAGGGGGCCTCTCTCCTTCTCACCCTCTCGTACGGCCGGCATCGTCTCGATTTTCTGCACATAAGACTTGTCTTAAACAATGTTTCTTTTGAGTACCTCATGAGAAGAATAAGTCGGAATTCACCTCCGAAAAACAGGAGAAGCAGCTTGAGGAGACCATGGCAGGGGAAGGGGAGGAATCACCGGCGAGGACATCCTGCACAAAAGACATGTCTTTATCAATGTTCCTCGAGTACCTCATGAAAAGAATATTGTAAACATACAGGTGGGCCATGAATGTTCAAACCGAATTTTATTTTATGTATAAATAATTTTTTATTGAATCTGTTCCATCACAACAAAAGAGTTCACTAACTTTTCACGCCATATTTTCTATGTCCTCATTCATCTTGACGGCGACATGGAATTTGGGTCTCCCAGTCAATCGCACTAAATGAATATCGGTTTCACCGTCGTGAAGTTTAATTGGTTCAGATCTCTGAAGTTCGTTTTTGGGAAATTATTTTCGGTAGATTTCACATGCATTAACCCATTCGGTTACTGTCAGAGTAGCAAAGGGACTTTCCGTATTTTTCATTGAGCGTGAAGCCACTCTAAGTAGAATGATCCACGTTAAAACACCCAAGGTTGACCACTAGAGATGGCCACAGTGGCACGAACGTATTTTCTCTTTGCCGTTTTCAGGCATACACACACCGAAAAGTTATAATTGGTATGAATATTGGTGACTCACGCCCTATATGGCGACTCAATGGGGGATGTGCCCCGAATTTCAGCTTGCCGATTCCAAAATTATATCCTGAAATTATTATTTTTTGATGGACCGAGACACGATGTGCTCTCTAAATAGCAATAACAACTTGAGGTCTACCTCCATACATTGAATGAACCCATGCCGATCGGTTACATTAGACATGAATGAACGAATAAAGGCATGCGCTTCCTTGCCGGATATCCTATTTCAAGTGATTCTAAGGCATACCAGCCCTTCAGGCCACCCGCATGCCCGAAGGAGCACACAGGGGCGAATGAATGGAGAACAAGACGAGGGGGTGAATGTAAAAGCCGTTTTGCCTCCATTTCACCTCACGATAGTCAAGACAGGATAAGCAGGACACTGTGGAGCAAAATAATACCCCGAGGGTAAGTAAAGAAGGCGGAACATCGTAAAGCGAGATGCCTTCATTCACGAAGCACGTCTGCACGAGTCATTCGCATTGCGAATTGACTCTTCGAAGATTTTTTTTTTTTTCATTTTGCCTGGATATCTCGTAAGAGTCATACCTGCTGCGGCTGCCCACTGAGGGTTAGCAACTGGGGGGCTGCCACGCATCGACCCGTCTCTTCATTTCTTCTTTGAAGAGAATCTAAAACTGAAACGCTGTCAAAAAATTGATGTCAGAGGTGATTTCAGACCTGAATTAAGCCCGGTATTGGAATAATGCCGGACGTACTTCATTATCGTTTTTTTGCATTTTTCAGCTCTTTTGCAATTGTAATTTAAATTTGCATGTTTCATATGTCATTTAAGAAAGGGGCGTCTCCTCATCCTCACGGGGGCCGAAAACTTCTCTACCTAAAACGAACGTAGCGAACACCATTCTTTAAAATCGTTAGACTTTCCAAATTATTTCAAATACTTTTTCCTCGAGGCGATACTGAATGAAATAAAGCTGCGTCAAAGTTGCCAGTTTTTGGCATATTCAATTTTTCTTTTATTGCTCTTACCACGCATTACGAAAAGAAAAACTGGTAATGGAAACTTTTTTTTGCCTAAAGGCAAAGACATTGTGAGTTTGGGTCTGAATAAAAAGGTGCGGCATGCATAAAAAAATAGATTAGTTTTGAAATTGCTCTCATCTTTAAAAAGTATTGTTTTCATATTTTATATAAATTTACCATCAGACCATATATTTCATATTAAGCATTTAATTAAATAACTGAATATTACAAAACTAATTCGTGAGAAAAGGTCTCTGATGAAACTGAGCCATGCATATTTGTGCTCATTGTAGCGTAATATGGAGCGCAAAGTCACGAGAATCCAAAGAAATTGCCATAGACACAATATAAATGCAAAGTCCATTGGAATGGACGCCAGGTCTGAAAGGGTTAAAAAGAACACCCCTCGGAATTTATGCGTTCACCCCGGCAGGACGCACACGTGGGGTCTACGTTGGAATTCAACATTGACGATATGGGCCCAACATTGGTTTCCAGCGTTGGGCCAAGGTAGACCTGTCCCACGGCCCCACTTTGGGCCAAGGTCAAATGCCAACATTTAGCATGACATTCAGACGATTCAAGGCGGCTTTGATTGAGATTGTATTTCCGTACGTAATTGTTCAGCTCTCCTACAGGGGACCATGCCACAGAGTCTCTCTCGGTCGGGCTTGAAGTTCTCCAGGGAGAAGTACATCACTCGATTCTCATATTTTGAGGTATTCAAATTTAGGAGTCAGGAGTCAGGAGAGTTAGTGATATCAAGAGGCGATTTCGCCCATTTCGATATCACGTGTCGAGGGTTCTTTAATTTTAGGGTAGGCCTAACCCTCTTAAAGCTATATATTTTTGTATTTTTTTTTTNTAAAACTCGGATAATTATATATTTCATCACATCTGAACCTCCCCTCGAAGGGGAACCAAACGCAGCCCCCACAATCGAAAGAATCCATCCTCATCCTCGCCTTATTGAGTGAAGCCCGATTTGAACCTTGCCTCCTTCACGATTAACAGGAGTCTCATCGGACTTCTTGACCCGTTTAAACAAATGATTTCAGAAATTCGAATGCCTTCCTTCACGTTCTTTGTGGAAATGGATCCAGTACCGCAAGAAAGGTGCTGAGGTCTTAAATTAATGAACCACTCCTTCAATCGATGTAAAGGAGATTCAGCAAATTTTTTTGGCGCTCGCGAAAATCTCCATATAAATGCGCCGGTTTTTCCTATATGCCGATATTTCGCTCCTGATATTGTCTTTGAATCGATTCCAGGCAACATTCTCGGTCGGAGCGACTCTCTCCGACCTCATGAGCAGATGAACGCTTTTTGTCTTTCAAACTAAAATAAATACCATTCATGAAATCCTCTTTCCATTCGAAATGTAGCACTCACACCTGAACTGAGTCAACTTATCTACCTCAAACTTCGTCTGAATAGCCAGTCTACAATCGGGACCGCCGGGCCGGGGGCGCCGGGACCGCCTGTGGCCAATCTGTCGGCCCGTCTCCTTGTAGGATAATCTAGTTAGGGCCCTGAGATTGTAGGGCGTGCTGCTGCTTCTCCCCTCCTCCTCTTCCTCCCGATCTCCGGCTGTAATAAAGAAGTCAAACATCAATTTGGTTCAAGTGAGACATGAAGTGCTTGTTTCATCAGCAGGACGATCAATTTTGTGCGAATCACAAATTCTGCCCGGACGAGCCCGCCCCCAGATAATTCTGAAACCACGGCTGTTTATATTCCTGTTTCCATTTCCATTCCATTCGACGCGAGATTCCCCTGATAATGAAAAAGTAATCAACGAAGCGGATTCCTGCAAGAAACTGAAAGTTAATCATGATGGGTAATTAAATGCTTGCAAACTGAGAAGGGAAAGGCTGACGTGTTCGATGGCGTTATTGGTCAGTTGGGAGGTCCTCCATTCGTAAAAAAAATCACTTTAATCATATTTTTGGCAAAAACGAATTCCGAATCTCAGAGAAGAGGACCATAAAAATCGTGGAAGTCACTCAAGAAAATACTGAACTTGGAATTCATAAGGATTATGAAAGATTTAAAGGTCACGCCCAAAAATAAATGCATAGGGCAACCCCTCGTTCTTCACGTCTTTTATGAACCCGATGTTGTCGGTGCGCAGATGATGAGGATGGCAAAGACCGAATCTAACTGGGAACAAAAAAATCTTACTTACCGTGGATGAGCAAGAACGCAGATACACCACTTCTGAGTGCGCCCAGGACAAAACAAAACCTTTTGCCCAAAAAAGGGTAATTTACCTTAAACAAAATCTACTTCCTACCACTAATACGAAAAAATACGAAAAATAATGCAAATGGAGGGGAAAGGCGAGCTCAACAAGACAGCGAATGAGCACATTAGTTGCAGGCTTCGGCAATACTGGGCAGGGCCCAGTCTGCAATACAAGTTATTGTGTCATTAAAACGGTTAAGATTAAAATTCAGCATAGGGGTGACAGCGATGGGCAATGAAATGCATCTCTTCGGAGAAGTGATCTTGATTAATTCAGGTCAGGAGCATGACCTGCAAAAACAAATGAGTCAAGAATCAATATCAATTTCTTACATTTCATAGACACTATAACATATATCTATAACATATAACATAAATATATAACATATAACTATAGGAATTATAACAGGAAAACCGGAAGTATGCAGATATTATGGAATAAATTGTGAAAAGTTTCAAATACNAGAAATTGTGAGTTGGGGTCGGAATAAAAAGGTGCGGCATGCATTAAAAAAAATTTATTTGCTTTTGAAATTGCTCTCATCTTTAAAAAGTATTGTTTTCATATTTTGTATACATTTACCATATCAGACCATATATTTTAAGCATTTAATTAAATAACTGAATATTACAAAACTAATGGGTGAGAAAAGGCCTCTGGTGGAACTGAGCCATGCATAATTGTGCTCATTGTAGCGTAATATGGAGCGCAAAGTCACGAGAATCCAAATTGCCATAGACACAATGTAAATGCAATGTCCATTGGAATGGACGCCAGGTCTGAAAGGGTTAAAAAGAAAACCCCTCGGAATTTAGGCGTTCACCCCGGCAGGACGCACACGTGGGGTCTACGTTGGAATTCAACATTGACGATATGGGTCCAACATTGGTTTTCAGCGTTGGGCCAAGGTAGACTTGTCCCATGGCCCCACTTTGGGCCAACGTCAAATGCTAACATTTAGCATGACATTCAGACGATTCAAGGAGGCTTTGATTGAGATTGTATTTCCGTACGTAATTGTTCAGCTCTCCTACAGGGGACCATGCCACCGAGTCTCTCTCGGTCGGGCTTGAAGTTCTCCAGGGAGAAGTACATCACTCGATTCTCATATTTTGAGGAATTCAAATTTAATGTGGGATTTGAGCCTCATTATGAATTCACTCATCCCTGAGGCTCATCATCCGATATGGAAGCGCTTGTCGATAAAACTCGGATAATTATATATTTCATCACATCTGAACCTCCCCTCGAAGGGGAACCAAACGCAGCCCCCACAATCGAAAGAATCCATCCTCATCCTCGCCTTATTGAGTGAAGCCCGATTTGAACCTTGCCTCCTTCACGATTAACAGGAGTCTCATCGGACTTCTTGACCCGTTTAAACAAATGATTTCAGAAATTCGAATGCCTTCCTTCACGTTCTTTGTGGAAATGGATCCAGTACCGCAAGAAAGGTGCTGAGGTCTTAAATTAATGAACCACTCCTTCAATCGATGTAAAGGAGATTCAGCAAATTTTTTTGGCGCTCGCGAAAATCTCCATATAAATGCGCCGGTTTTTCCTATATGCCGATATTTCGCTCCTGATATTGTCTTTGAATCGATTCCAGGCAACATTCTCGGTCGGAGCGACTCTCTCCGACCTCATGAGCAGATGAACGCTTTTTGTCTTTCAAACTAAAATAAATACCATTCATGAAATCCTCTTTCCATTCGAAATGTAGCACTCACACCTGAACTGAGTCAACTTATCTACCTCAAACTTCGTCTGAATAGCCAGTCTACAATCGGATTGACAACGGACAAATTACAGCTTTTTTTTACTACCCTATTTTGCAAGAAAATAGGCAGTACCAACTTTTTCACCGATACTCCTGCAATGGCATAACCTCCAGTTCGATCGAAATCAAACTTGGAATGTTAAACGTGAGACATTCTTTGTGCAAATAATTTATTTTCTTCGTTTTATTTAAACCTGGAGAACCCTGCCATAATGATTTGGCCATCCTCAAATTAACGTATAAACGGGCTGTTCCGGCGATATTTATTTATTTGCTCAATTTAACGTAAAGCTTTTTTTCTCTCTCTCTCTCGGGACCGGTCAATGAGAAGACAGACATTCCGCTTCTTTCTTGGGAATCACAAAAGCTCAGATGATTTCAGACACGCCAGTATCATGAAATGAGGGGAGATTGCACTACATATCGCAACAAAGGGTGGCCGTATCGTTATGGCAGGGACTTTAAGTAATGCAACAGGAAAATAAAATTCTTACCTTCAACAGGCCGCCAAGAGAAAATGACGATGAAAATGGTATTTCTCGAAAAAAAACAATACCCAGCAAAAATATGGAAAAAAGTGAAAACAAACTAATGACTATGTAACCCAGCAAAATATTAACAAAAATGTAAAGTAGCAAAAAAGTAACAGCAAAAATGTAAACCGGGAAAAAACAACAAAAAAGCCCAGCAAAAAGTAACAAAACTAAGGGCAACAAATTAAGGAAAGGGCAGCAATAAACACAAAACAACAATTAACGCAAAACAAAGAAAAAATACAAGAAACAAGAACGCAAGGCGGAGCAAAGCAAAGCAAGGGAAGTCCATGGAAGGCGAGCTATTGTTGTTGATGATGGGCCGTTTGCTTCCGCACTCGCCTCGAGTCTGTCGTCGCCAACAATGGAGACTACATTGAATAATTCGAAACTGTATCATTTGAACTGCTTCTGTGCCAATTTTCATTTCAATATATTGATTTTTGCTTGCAAAACAACTGTATCATTTGAACTGCTTCTGTGCCAATTTTCATTTCAATATATTGATTTTTGTTTGCAAAACATGTCTTTTTAATTTCCATTATAGTTTGTCCCAATTTACCTGCCCCACCCTGTATATACATTTTGAATGTTGTTACTTCTTTCATTTTAATTCATTAAAATTCATTGAGGGGTTCATTGAGATTCATAAAATATTTGTCACAGGAACTCGTGGTTGAAATGATGCAGAACCAACTCTCTCCCTCCCCTACCCCCTTCCGCGTACAGCCTCCTTCCCCTTGACCTGGGAATGAGAACCAAATAATAATGCCTAAATAATATATTACTACTGGATTATAATCCTTTTAATTTACTTTATATTTAATTCATTCAATGTTATCTATTTTTTTATTTTTTCCAAGCTTTTATCCCATTTTCCCGTAATTCTTTTCGTTCGGTATGTTAAGCCTGTGGGCCCTAAAATATAGGTAACTGCTGCCCCTCAGAACCCCGTTGCTAAGTTTTCCTCCCCTTCCCCCTAGACCTTGAGAGAAAATCAACTAAACACCCCTAATACATATTAGTGGTAGATCATATTCCTTTTAATTTAATTCATACTTAATTAATTTGACGTTAACACTTTCCTCGCTTTTAAATTATTTGCTTTATTAAGCCTGAGGGTCCTGAAATATAGGTGACGACTACTCATGTTTCTGAGGGGCAGAACCAATTATTTCCCATCCACTCCCCCTCCCGCGTTCTGCCTCCTTCCCCATGACCTGGGGGTGAGAACGAACCAAACATACCTAATACACTATATTGCTAATGGATTATATTCCTTTGATTTAATTCATATTTACATCATTAAACGTTAATTCATTTGAATATGTTCCTTATTTTTATTTCAATTCCTTTAAATTCCTTAAGTTGCGTATGTTATGCCTGAGGGACCTAAAATATAGGTAACAGCAAATCAAGGTTCTCAAGGGCAGAATCTACTCTTATTCTTCCCCCACCCCATCCCCCAAGATATGGGGGTGAGAACCGAGCATATATAACTAATGCATGATATTAATAATGGTTTATTTCGCTTTGATTTTACAGATTTAATTTATTTCACGTTTATTATATTTTCTGAGAGTTATGGCGAGGTATAACGTTATATCAAAGCCCATGCATCTCCACCAACTTGTTACAAAAATTAAATCTGCCGAGCATACACTATGGAGACCGCACTAACTTACGATCTGAGATCATTCGCCCTATCGATCTAGCAGCCATTACCTTCAGAATCTACGCCTCGCAAAGGCTCAGACTCGGGCGACAAGGCCCACAAGGGGTTTCACTTTAGAATTGAATATTTCCGTATGCCTATTGGACTAACATTCTTGATTCCTTTGTCTGATATCAGTTAACCATGGCCGCATGTGGACGTTGCAACCCTTGACTGCGACCAGAGTTCCACTGAACCATTCTCCCATCATTTCTTATCCCCAACAACATATGACGTTCCCTTTCTGTCCGTTTCTCTTGACAAAATGACCGAAGTTCATGTCCGTATTGCATCTTATCTTTACTTCTATGATGGCGGAGAGGACATGTCCTTGAGGACACTTGGTAAGAAACTCAAGTTTTGTATGTGTGACAATTGTTCAGAAACCCATCTCGAGCTAACCGTATAATCCAATTGGCTAGAAACCCATCTCGAGCAGAACGTGCACATTTATTGGCCGTAAAACCCTTGCTGCTGGCGCGAGACAATTGTCTAGAAACCCCGCCTGGGGATTCATTACCTTGAATTTCAGCTGGCTTGCAAGTTGCAAAGAAAATTCGTATCTGTATGTGCCAATTTGCGCATTAATTATAGAATTTCGATAAGTATATTTTGGATATAAGAACACGCAAAAACATCATTGGCTTTGCTGATTGCATCGATGAATGATTCACCGTTCAAGAATGACTGGTGCACTTGGAGACCAATAGGAATAACCTTTTTGTCTTTCTTCTGATCTCAACATTCTCATACATGGGACATCAGTGAATGAGGGATGCAGCAGGAGTTCGTAACAATAAGCGAAAAACCGGATTAATATCTGTTCCACAAAGGATTCATAAAACACATTTTTTCTTCACATTTGTGAACGAATACAGCTGGATTTGGATTCTAGAGCAAAGAGTTTCAAGAGATCATGAAAAACGGGCATTTTAAGAATGGACAAGGGGGCTATTTAAAGGAATTAAATAAATTGTAATGATAATCAAGAACAACTGGATAAATAATAAAAGCAAGGAAGGCAGCGAAACATTTTATCACATTTGTTCAAAGGCAATATAATGTTGTGCATGCATGCCATTCGACGGCTCGTTGAAACGCATTTGGGAAGTGGGAGCTCAAATTCTCCAAGTCGAGATGGGGTCACTTTTGGCCGGCATTAGAAGCAATTTTTGTCCCATGTTTTCATCAGTAAATGCATTCATTTCGACTGACCATGAGCCAGTTTCTAATTTTAATTATTTTATGAGGCATTAAAACGTAACATTCGATACAGAATATTCAAAAACTGTGGCATATGATTGCCATATGGTTTGGGCGGTACGAATACACCAGAAAAACAAACTTTTATTGGCTTTTTGACTGATTGAAACATTCACTTTCTAAATGAATCCCGTTCCACGCATTTCCAATATCTTGCAAAAAGGATTCAACACCACCCCCACCACCTCCCCCGGTAGCAGCTCTGTCCCCGAGACCTGGGAATGAGAACCAAACATACTGACCTAATTCATCATATAACGTATGGAATACATTCAATTTAACGGAATTCACATATAATTTAATAAGTATTTTAGTGTTTCTCATGCTTTAACTATAATTGCTACTTTGAATACCTTTTGTTGCGTATCTTAAGCCTAGTGGCCATAAAATATTGGTGACGGCAACCCATGGTTCTGAAGGGCAGAACCAACTACTCCCCTTCCCCCACCCCCTCCCCCTCCCACTAGACCTGGGGATGAGAACCAAGCATACAGACAATATTAGTAGTACCATATTAGTACAGCATACAATATTAGTAATAATCTATTTCATTTTATTTAAATTCAAATTTAATTAATTCATTATTTTTTAGTTTTTAATTGCTAATTTTATATTTTTTAAATTCCATTCGTTGGGTATGTTGAGCCTGAGAGTCTAAAAATATAGGTGAGAGCAACCCATGATTCTTAGAGGTAGAACCAACTCTTCCCCTTACCCCACCCCCTCCCCCTTGTCCTTAGGTCTGTATCTTTTGTTCCCACCTCATCACACAATATTAGTAATAGATCATATTCCCTTTAATTTTAATTTACTTTATATTTAATTATTAACATTTATGTATTTTATTGCAGTTATAGCGAAGTAGAACGTCATATCAAGGCCCATTCCTTGTAATCAGAGTTAAACCTGCCGAGCGTATAATATCGAGACCGCACCTACAGAAATTTCATGTATCACCAACAGCACATAATTAATTGACCTTCTCACTAGCTCCTTAGTGATTAGTAAACTTGGTATGACATGAAATGTCACCTCGTTGACAGTCTTCTCCCCTAATCTCAAGCTTGGAAAAATAGGGTTGCCACAGGCAGCTTTTTCCTTCAGAAGAACAGGAATGCTATATGTGAGCAGGAGTGATTGGCCTCTCAGGATTAACACAGGGACGCCACATGATGAAACTGCTTGAATGAGGAGATCGTGAAGGCTACAATAAAATATATATACTCACTTCTGAAGGGATGGCCCATGTGGCATTCGCGTCAGAATGTCATGTCTTTCACGGTAGGACTCAATCCGCCGACAAAGACCGGGGAGACCCTACATGGCGTCATTTCTCTTTTCTTTTCCATCTACTGCACATATTCCCCGTGACTCGACTATAGTTTCATGTTCATTCAATAGATTGAATGAACGCTTGGTGTAAGTCACCCCCAAATTTCAACACTTGAAACAGAATGTAAGCCTATTTTGTGACTGTGTCGAATGTGACAGTAAAGTGTGGAATGTTACATGATTTGAAAATGTACCTTAAAACGAAGTCTGTACATAGAGGGCGTTCGTCTTCAAACGCACCATAGGGAATATTTTGCCGCCTGTTTCAGGAGCTCACTCTGTGCCATAAGGTCCACTGGGTTGCGTACAAATTAGGCTTCCTTTTTCCAATTCCATGGAATTGAACCTTTAGAAAATTTTCCATCCCCTCCCACTGCTTCTAGATGCATTTACTCCCATCCCTCCCCTTGACTCATTTTTTATTTCACCATTGCCCTCCATATTTAGCCAAGTCCATCTCCTGACGCTCCCAGGGAGTCATACCCCCTTTACCTCACGATTCAAGAACTGGACATTTCTAATTTAAAATTTGCGTACTGGGAGCTTTGCTCATGAACTGTTTGGTATTGGGTTTTGGAGTGCGCTGCAAGTTAGCGGAGCAACAAAGGATAACTATCAGGGTGTCCCATATGTTTTTTGGGTTTTCCATTTTTCTACATATTCTTATCCTCTGACACCAACAATCAACATGAATCATCAATATAGTCGCCATCGTGTTCCACCACGTCTCTCCATCTTCCATGCAGAGAATGAATGGTAGAACTGCGCCTCTTTGGAGGCGAAGAACACGGCCAAGTCATCATAGATCTCCTGATTGTTTTTGTAGTGTTTTCCCTCAAGGAAGTGCTGCATGGAACGGAACAAGCAATAATCCGTAGGAGAAATGTCCGGACTGTAAGGCGGGTGGGGCAGCATCTCCCAACCCAGACTCTCCAGCTGCTCCTTCGTCTTCTTCGCCACATGGGGGCGGGCATTGTCGTGAAGGAGGTACACTTTGTCTCGTGTCCGGCCCAGCTTAATGCGTGCGTCCCTCACTTTCTGCAGCAGCTTACAGTAGTACTCTGCCGTAATGGTGGTATTGGCAGGAAGCAGCTCGTAGTAGAGGATGCCAAGAGAATCCCAGAATACCGTGACCATCACTTTCTTGGGGTGAAGGTCGGGTTTGGGGACACGCGACGGCTTCTGGGAGGGGTCGAGCCACTCGTGGGGGAGCGTAACATTTTCATAGTCAACCCACTTCTCATCCGACGTAATGATGTCATCCAGCCAGTCGTCGCGGCGGCTACGGAGGAGAAGAGAGTTGCACACGCCCACCCGCGCATTCCGGTTCTCATCAGTCAGAGTATGGGGTATCCATCTTCCCGCCTTACAAACTTTCCCAAGAGAGATGAGCTGTCGGTGGATGCTGCTATGAGAGCAACCAAGTACCCTCGCCAAGTATCTGGTGGAAACACTTGGGTCATCCTCTATCAGGCTGCGTAGCTGGTCCAAATCCACCTCAGTTGGTCTTCCTGACTTCTCCTTATCTTCGAGACTGACGTCCCCAGACCTGAAACGCTTGAACCAGTTCGAGCACGTCTGCTCAGTCATCACCTCGTGCCCTTCTGCTTTGCATATATTCCGGTGAGCTTCAGCGGGAGAGTGGTCCAAACGAAACTCATGAAGCAAAGCATGGCGGACATGAACCTTGTCAAAACTCATGCTAGGAGTAGTACAGCACACAAAGCTCACAGTGGAGTAACTGGAAGAAAGCACAACACTTACCCTAATAACAGGAGGAATTTCAAACCTTTGCGAAAAATGAGCGCAGAATTAGAATGGTTTCAAAATAATCCAAAAAACATATGGGACACCCTGATCAAAAGTGAAACGTCGGAACACTATCTCTTTTAAGGAAAATTCATCCTTGCTGCGAATTTTGGTATTGACATAAGGAAAGATTAGCAATAATAGCAGAAAGTCTGGAATCTCTGAAAATGCACACTACAGCAGTTGCTCGAAGTGCCTTCCATCCACAGCAATGCAGTGAGTAAAGCGGCATTCCCACTCGCAGCGCAAATTTCGCAGGACCGTACGAGTGGTTGCACTTCATTCATCAACAATGCGTCCCCGGAATTCCTATATTTTGTCGGTCTCGACAGACTACTGACTTCAAGTGTCCCCAGAAAAGAATTCAGAGGGGTTAGATCTGGGGAATGGGGGCCATTCGATAGCCCTGTGTCGACCGATCCATCGTCTAGGAAAGGAGTTCTCCAAAAGCTGACAAACCACATAACTAAAATGGGCTAGTGCCCTGTCATGCAGAAACCAGGGTTGCATTTTTCAGTATCATGAGATTGGAATGAAATATATATTATAATCATGAGTAATTCGTTACATTTTCCGATGTAATAATCTTTCATTGATGTCTTCTGGGAAAAGATAATGAATTACAGCAAATGTAATATTGCATACTTAAAACTTCAGGCTAAAATTCTAGGACCACTTGGCGTGGCAGACTCATGTGCGGAATTTCATATCAAATTTCGAAAAGGTAAGGATATTTAATATGCCTGGTTTTCTTACGGTTGCTTTTTTTTTCCCTTTCTTGTTTCAGCTGTTCCATCACTAGCTGTTGCATGGACGACTCCCCCAACTCGTAACAGGGCTCCTCACCCGATCTGGGACAAATGAGTGGACATGACTGATGTCCCCCAAGGGGATCGGACTGAGCCTCTCTGGGGACGCGCGATGGCCAGCGACCCTGATTTGGCACCGATGTCCAAACCACTGCGCCACAGCATGGAGGGAACTTTTTCATCACATTTGTAATTGTGGCAAGGGACCAATTGTCATCTGCTCATGGGTGAGGTTCTCTTAACTGAACCAAGTGAAACGCACCGATTCCATTCCAGGTGTTGGGTGAGTAGGACATTCTTGAAGCGGGAGATTCCCTCTCCATCATCTAGTATCTACCGGTAGTCCTCGCGTAGCAATTCTCATCTTCCAAGAGGCACCAAATTCAGGTTAATTGCGTTCCATTGCTGACAATTCGACATCAAACATCTGATTAATAGACGAGACATGGTAAAATATTGGTCCTTTTTCCTGTCCCTTCCTTATCCTGAAATTAAATTGTAACAAATTCCTTCAAGTCAGATAACCCTCTCGCATATTCAAGTTTGCGCGAGAGGAAGTTGACATTGTTTTTCATATATAAATGCATTATCCACGCTATCATTAGTGCAGAAATGCACATTTACATGTATTTATTTTTTTACTGGCAAGTATCAATTGACGTAATTTTTCCTACCAGGTTCGTGTTTCATGAGAGGAAACGTACGCTTAGAAATCCATCTCCATAATTGCTTTTTTTGCTCATGCAGGGTGTGTTCCAGACACTTTAATGAAGATGGGAGTTCTAATATGAAGAATTCCCGGACCGAGGAGAAGCTCCTTGTGGCCTTGTGGTTTTAGAGTAGTTACCTAAAACTGAGGTTCCCATTGGGAACCTCATTGGGAACCCCATTGGGAGCCAGTAAAAAAATCAATTAATTCATACTCTTGGTGAACACATTCAATTGGGACAAGTATCTATCTTCTAACCTCACCCCAGGTCCATTATTTTGGAGTAGTTATCTCATATCATCCTAA